>JAKOGI010003373.1:27500-32500 GCA_029747015.1 Carnegiea gigantea | reverse complement strand
GGTCCTAAAAATAACATTGAAAAGCTCCGTTAACTACTCTAATCCTTCTTCACCCAAACACTTCCATACTTCCACTGATATCTGATCTGGACCCTCTGTCTTCCCATTCGTCATCTTCTTTAAGGCCTCCTTGATCTCATCCTTTGTGATAAGGCCACACATTCGCATATCAAGCCGCCTCTCACTATACTTTCTGTCCCTACTACGGGAATCTTCCATCACTTCCCCATTAAGGAGTTTGGAAAAGTACCTTTCCCATCTCCCCTTGATTTCTGCATCCTCAGATAATATGTTGTCATTTTCATCCTTGATGCACCTCATAACACCTAAATTCCTAGTTTTTCTTTTCCTAGCTTTAAAGACTTCCTTCTCCCCTTCCTTGGTCTCTAATCTATGATATAACCTATCAAAAGCCAAGTTCTTAGCTTCCGCCACAGCTTTCTTGGCTACCTTCTTAGCTGCGTTATATCTAACTCTCTTAATCTCTCTCTCTTCATCCGTTCCACTGTTCATGACATCCGTGTAAGCGTCTTTTTTCTCGTTGACTTTCTCTTTTACCTCCTCATTCCACCACTAGGCACCCTCCATTTTGTTACCACCTCTCCTAGAAATACCTAGGATTTCCTTAGCCAACCTTCAAATATATTCTGCCATTGCCTCCCACATTGAATCTTCATCCTCTACCCTCCTCCAAGCTCCTTCTTGAGTAATCCTCTCTGATAATAGCCCAGCGTTCTCCTTGATGAGGGTCCACCACTTAACTCTAGGGTCCCCGACTCTCCTCTTCTTTCACTTTGAACACTTAAACTCCACATCCAATACTAGCAACCTATGTTGAGTCCCTAGGTACTCAGTAGGGATCACCTTACAATCCTTACAAGACCTCAGGCCGTCCGCCCTCATCAAGAAGTAATCAATTTGAGTCTTTAAGGAGCCACTCTTAAAGGTCACCAAGTGATCCTCCTTCTTCTTGAAATAGGAGTTGACCACCAACAAATCATAGGCCACCGCAAAGTCCAGCACAGAAACCCCTCCCGTGTTTTTCTCTCCAAAACCAAAACCCCCGTGGACCGTATCATACCCAATTGAGTCAACACCAACATGACCATTAAAGTCGCCTCCTATTAAAAGTTTCTCGCTCCAAGGTACATCCTGGATGACCATATCCAAATCCTCCCGAAATAGCTTCTTAATATCATCCGGCAGACCTATTTGGGAAGTATAGACACTAACCACATTCACGAATTCTGAACCCACCAAAATCTTAATGGCCATAATACAGTCGCTCTTACGTCTCACTTCGACCACAGAGTCCACCAACTCCTTCTCAACCAAGATGCCAACTCCATTCTTCGCCTTGATTGACCCTGAATACCATAATTTGCACCCATCAATCTCTCTAGCTTTAGCTCCCGCCCACTTCGTCTCTTGAACACAAGCTATGCTAATCTTATGCCTATGCAAAGACTTAACTAATTCTATCGACTTACCCGCAAGAGACCCAATATTACAGGACGCTAGGCACACCTTCCAAAGCCCTGTACCTCTTCTAATTCCATTACCCCCTGGAGGACAGGCTGAAGCTGCTACATTGCTCGCCACAAGCCTAGAAAACTATTAGGCAAGAGAACACCCTAAATAATACTAATAATAATGAATACAAATACTAATGATAATAAAATAATGATAGTAATAATAACACTAAAAAATAAAGAAACTAACCTAACAACAAAGAATAGTCAACAAAAGGTCCAAAGAAAAAAAAAGGCAATGAACAAAACACTAGGTCCCGATGATTGAGCTTAAATAAATGCTACTGGCCAGCAATAAGGCGAAATTGCTAGTCAAGGCTTAACTAATTAAATAAATAAATAATAGTTAAATAAATAACTAGATAAATAATACACACTGGAACTAATGCAACTATTAATGGAGATAATGATAATATTAACAACAGCCACCACAATAATAATAATAATAATAATAATAATAATAATAATAATAATAATAATAATAATAATAATAACAACAATAATAATAATACTAATTAATGATGATGATAATAATAATAATAATAAGAAGAAGAAGAAGAAGAAGAAGAAGAAGAAGAAGAAGAAGAAGAAGAAGAAGAAGAAGAAGAAGAAGAAGAAGTACCACTGAAGCCAACAACCCAACGGTTGTGAAATTGCCAAAAATAGTAATAAAGGATGGTTGCCAAGAAAAAAAATACATGAAAGGAAAAGCAGGAGGGGATTGATAGTTGACAGAAGCCCAAACCTGGACACGGTCTAGACTTTGCACCAAAATGGAAACCCCCCAGCTACCTTATCTCACAATCACACACAACTTTCGATAAGACCACCCAACAGTCCTGTGCTGCCAGACTAGTTTTTCTCCACCCCCACCTCTGTCGTGACCGTTGTGACTACCGCTGCTCTTGCCTTTGATGAGAAACAGGGGAGAAAGACTCAGAGAGCCTGTGATGGCCTGGGTTTATTGGTTGCTACCCACTGTCGCAGCAAATTTGGGGGATGTATACTCTATCGAGTTCTCTTTTTTGTTGTAGGGAAGATTGGGTAAAGAACAGAGGGGGTGGCCAAAACAGGGAGTTGCTGACTCTCTTAACACCAAGAATATATATATATATATGCATACGTATACATATATATGTATGTATATATATATATATATAATATAGATATATATAATTAAATATATATATAATATAGATATATATATATATATATATATATATATATATATGTATATATATATATAATATATATATATATATATATATATATGTATACATTGCATAAAATTATCTATATATATATATAATATATATACTATATATATATATATATATTGTAATATATACATACACATACATGTATATATATATACTATATAATATATATATATAATATATATTATATATATAATATATATATATATATATCTATACATATATATATATATAGGTATATGTACACACACATGTGCGCGCACACACACAAAAACCATAAATATATATATATATATATATATAAATATATATATACATATATATATATTAGTATATATATATATATATTAATATATATGGTATATATATATATATATACACACACACGTGTGTCTGTGCGTGTTGTCTGCGCCTGTCTGTGTAGTGTAAGTATGTAGTATGTAAGTATGCTGTATGATGTATATATCTATACACACACACACACACACAACATATATATATAATATATATATAATATCTCTATATAATATATAAATATATATATATATATACAAACTATATATATATATATATATATATATATATATATTTTTTTTTAAATGTATGTATATATCTATATATCTATATATATATATATATTACACACACACACACACACAATGAGGTGTGTGTGTGTTATATATATATATATATATTTCACATATCTATATTGAATTTATATATAATATATACACATAATATTTGTGCTTGTCTGTGTGTTTATATATATACATATATATATATATGTATACATGGATAACAAACACAACACACATATATATTATATATATATATATATTATATTAATATATATATATTATATATATATATGCATACATATATTAATATATACATACATAATCTATATAGATATGTATACATATATATATATAAATATAGTATATATACAATCATATTATATATATATATATATATATATATTATAATCTATATAGGTGTTGTGTGTGTGTGCAATATAATATCAATATATATATATATAATATATATATATAAAAAAAAAAATATATACTATATATATATATATATATATATATATATATATATATCTATATATACATATATACATATATATATATATGTATGTATAGATAAATATATGTATATACTATATATAGCATGTATATGTATATATATACGGTATTTATGTGTATGTGTGTATCACTATATATATGTATATATTTTATATATATATTATATGCGCACACACACACACACACATATATATATTATATATATTATATATATTATTATTAAATACATATATATACATATATTATATATATATATATATATATATATATATCTATGTATGTGTGTGTGTATATATATGTGTGTGTGTATATATGTTTCTATGTGTGTGTTGGTATATATGCATGTATTTATATGTGTCCTATTGGGAATTCCCCGAGGTTCGATGGAATTGAACCGATGAACTCAGACTTATGTCATACTCCGTTACTAACCTGGGTCACCTACGAAAAAGGTTAATGGCCTACATATTTCCCTTTATTAAATGGGACAAAAGAGTTCGCTTCTGTCCCATTTGCCATTGTACTGTTCATGAATAGGGGTAGACCCCCGTTAGAGACACTATTGGGGTAGAATAAATAGGCATTTCTTCCTTCTCAATTAGAGGAAAAGCATGTAACTAAACAGAAAGAGTTAACTCTGGCTTCGGACTTAAGACTGATTTCCCGATTTCGTAACTAAATCGTTAGATTTGTTTGCTGCTTCTGACTTATTTTACCTCCTTCTTAAGTCAATCCTAAAGAAGCGCCACAATGGATTTCAAGTACAAAGCTTTGTACTAACTAGAATTCACTCAAGATATATAATATGATATATAGAATATATATATAGATATAGATATATATATATATATATAGAGTATATATATATATATAGATTACATATATATATATATATATAGTATATAGTATATATATGTTCATATATATGTATATTATATATATGTATATATAACAATATACATATATATATATATATATATATATATATATATATATGTACATATATCATCTACATTATAATGCAATATATATATATTATATATATATATATAATATATATATATATATATATATATAATATATAATATATATATATGTATATAAATATATATATACAATATATATATATATAGATATTATATATAATATATTGATAATAT
>JAKOGI010003373.1:0-12500 GCA_029747015.1 Carnegiea gigantea | reverse complement strand
GCGCTTTCAAGGTGAAGATCTGGAGGAGTTTGTTTGGAGTAATACGGAATTTCCTATTTGTATATTTTATTAATATTTTAGAAATCATCATCTAGTTGAGATAAATCTTTTTCTAAAATATTAACTGTACTTTTAACGGAATTAGATGTTGAAGTTTCTGTTTCCTTTAATTTTTCTTCTATTTTTGAAATTAATGGAGTATTAGCATCTGGGAGTTCTCATTTATTTGAACGTCTTATTTTGAATAAAGGTTTTGCAATCTCATATAAAAAGTTTGGTTTATCTTTCTTGGTATCATTAATATCTAAGTTTTCTAGTTTTTCAGTTAATGAATCAACTTCTTGTTTTTTAACAATTGCTTCAATTTGAGTAGAGACCATATTGACTTGTTGAGAAACAGTATGTAACACTTGATTTGTATAATTATTTTGATAATATACTTTTTTAATATCATTTAGCATTACTTGACTAGTTTCTGGATCATTTCTATCTATTTTGAATGGGACTGCTGGGATATTACCTTCAGGGGTATTTAATATGATTTCTTGTAATGGAGGGGTAAAAGAAGTAAGTGTTTGACCATTTAAGAGGGTCCATTTTTTTGCAAAATTTATATTGGTATTTATTTCTTTAACTTGAAATGGGTCTGGAAGATTATCATCTAAGGCAAATATGGCCCACCAATTAAAGGAAGGAATATTAACTTGGTGTCTTTCCATGAATGAATACCATTCTTGCCTAATAAATGCTTGAGCTTTTAAATCACAGTGTGAAAGGAACCATTCTCTTTTAACTTTGTTTTCTGTTGAATTGAAATTTTGACGTAAGTAATCTTTGTTGATTGCAAAAGGTGTTGAAATAACATTGATTGAGGAAAATGATGGAGGTTGCATAGTTGAGTAGGTTGGGGAACCTACAGATGAAGTAACTTCATCTATTGGCTTAGCTATGGGAGCTTTGTAATAAATCTTTTGAGTATCTTCTATATGATTATCTTTTGAATAATCATAACTAGTTGGCCTAGAAAACATTGAATATGAAGTTCGAGCGAGTTCAAAATTATCTAAAGATTTTGAAGATAAACTTCGTTCTTTAGTTGAATTAAATCTTATTAGTACTCTACCCTCAGGCTCTTCTATGATTTGTTGAATATTCTTTTGAGCAATATTTCTTGGTGGCCTGGTATTTTGAATTATAAATTCTTGAGGAATAGTAATTTCATTTCACTTTAATAATTTAGGAGTAAAGGTAGTAATATTATCTGATTCAGCTTTTAGTAGTATAGTTTCATCTAGAGTAGGTTTTAATAAACATTTTGGATTAAGTTGAGATGAAAGTAGCTTGAAATATACTCTGTAAGTAATAGCAAAATTTCTGGAAAGTTCACAAAATTAAACCTTTAAATCATTTTGAATATTAGGAAGATAGATATCTAGAACTAAGGTATCCATGATCCAAGGATCATTTAAATCTACTGAATAAATTGGGTAACAATTAAAGTATATGGGACCATTGCAAATATTAGTTTGAATCATGGCTAATAACGAATCCTTGTAATGTATTAACCAATTGTCTCTTAGGGCCATGAATATAGGACAATCTAATCCTAATCTTGTCAAAGGTTTGAGTGCAATTTGAATCATGTCAAAATGAATGTATCGATACTTTTCTTGATATCTTTTAATAGCAATTTTTGAAAGTAGTTTAATAGGTTGAAATTCTTCATCTAAACTAAAGGTTTCTTCATGATCTTTTATTGATAAAGCCGTATTGAAATCAAACTTACCTATTTGATAAATCGTTTCTATCTTTTATTTAGGAATTTTCCAGTTAGCTAAATCAATTTGACTACTAACTTCCCTACTGTTCACCACATTTGAGTTCTTACTACTACCTAAACTAAGACGATCTCTAACCCAAGAGGCCATCTGAGTTACGTTGGAACACTTAGTTCAGAGTCATGCAGCGAGGAGCAGGATCGACCTAGGCCGGGTAATAGGTAAGGCCTAAGTGTGGATTAATGCAGGGGAGCGGAGTAGTAAATTGATATGATGCAGGAAAATAATTTTGAAACGCTATAAAACGAATTTGAAAATAACATAATTGAAATGAGAAAAGGAGATGAATAAAACTTACTTTGATTTGAATTAATAAACTTGATACAAGGTTGAAAGATGGAGTACAGGATGTTTTGAGAGAAGGAGGAGGTTGAGAAGGGTTTGTAGTGATTTTTGATTTTGCAAATTACACGATTTTTCGATTCTGCCTCATACAACGCTATGGAGTATCTATTTATAGAATACAAGAAGGAATTAAATGTGTACAAGTGGACGATAAGGATTGAATCTTGTGTTGATAATTGCTGTCGACAATCTTGAATTATTATTGCTTTGTGTTGAACTTGGATTGGAGCCACGTCAAAAGTGAAATAGTGCTGAATAATAATGAACCTTGGACTATTCTTGAATTATTATCCTTTTTGAACAGTATTCTTGAATAATTGCTCTGATGACTTGAACTGTTTGTCGGGATGAGTCATTGCCTTTGATGTTGATATGATGATGAGTCATGGCCTTACATAATTGCTTGCCGTGTTAAGTCATTGCCTGTCTTGACGAGTCATTGTCTTGATAAGGCATGATTGAATTGAGTGGTGACACGTTGAATTGCCTTAGTAATTGCTAGACATCATTGAATTGCCTTAGTAATTGCTAGACATCATTTTTGACTTGCTTTCCTTGGAAAAGCAACGTGGACATTGAATTGCATCATTAATTGTTAGTCCTCTTTGGATGCCGTGTGTGATTGAATTGATCTTTGATTTTTCTGCATTGAACTTGGCAAAGTGGATGGCTTGAATGCGTGTATGGAATTGAATGGAATCCTGCAAAACAAAAACTACGTAAAGAAATAATGGCCCTTACTTTTGCCAAAGGCCGCGACCTTTGCGGGCTCTTTTCTTGATTTTGTTTTGGTAATTGTCTTTTTTCTTTTTCTTTTTTGAATAATAACGAGGAGTAGAAAATCTGCTCAATAGTCATAAGGATCTGGTGCACAAGGATTATCGCATGTGACAAAGGATGAATTGATCAGGGAGTAATTAGTAGCGAAAATGGAAATAATCATCTTGTAGATATTTGTACCGTAGACCATATGGAGTGTGAATAAGACAGGAAGCATCGATTTGGAATGGATAGCGTAATGGTATGAGGACTTGGGTATGACTTTGATCAACTGGACAAATATGAACATCGGGAAACATTTTTGAAACAAATTTGAAAATATGAGGTTCAAAAGCTGTCCAATATTCAAGGTGTTTGTGGAACCATTTGAAATAATTAATATACCCAGGAGGCATAACGATGAGAACTTGATGATTGTTGACATCTTAAACAAGCGTTCGATTAGCTTTAATGAGTTTGAGATAGCTGTAAAATGATATTTCAGGGGAATTATACCAATCTTGATAATCAATAAAGATAGCACTTTCATTGTATCATGGTCTATAAAACGATGTATAGTAGAGTTCATGGTCACGAAGATAGAATATGAGTGGTTCATGTGAAAAATTTGGTAATTGAATGGAATTGGAGTCATTGATTTGGTTTTTGCCTTTGTCGTTATTATCCATGGTGAGATAGGTATGAAAATGTTTTGATGGCTCAGAAGCAAATATTTAAGTGGACGATGAAGGATGTTGAATTGAGGCTTGAGGGATTTTGTTGGATTGTGAACTTTGAGATTGAGATGGGTTGGAGTATTTATGGTAAAGGGCGGAGATTTTTGAAGTGTTGATGGATGAAAATAAATGATGGTTGTTAGAATAGAGAAAATGCTGTGCAAAGGTGTTGAAAACTTGTTTTGGTCAAGAACCTTTTGAAAAAATAGTTTTGAGAAAATATGTTACTCCGCATTGAATAGGTATAAGGTGGATGATTTGATATTGGCCTATGCAGGTATTGAGTATTCTAAGATTGGTTTGCCAATAGTCTGTGGTTTTTTCTAAATCATGACGCTGGTAAGCTAATTGATGATACTCATGTAACCATTTTGTATAAAAAGTTTTAAAATCTATTGAGGCTATATGATTGCGTAAGCTAATGGCTAAGTCTTCTAGTTATTCATTTATTTGTTGCAATTCCTTTTGATCATTATTAAGTCGTTGAATGAGGTCACGTTGTTCTAATTTGTACTAGTGTTTTGGATTATTACATTCAATTATACTAATTTGTTTTGTTATTGAAGCATTTTGTAATAAAGGTAAATCGTTTTGATAAATAGTATTGACAAATTTGAATGATACTGTAGTTTCCATAATTTCCGTATGCACACCTATCTGATCTACTTTAAATGGATAAATTTGAGTAGTTCCAAGAATAACTTCTTGACTCATATCCCGTACTAAAATGAATGAATTTTTGAAACAATATCCTTAATTGCGAATATAAGCATTAGATAATTTATATTTAACTTGCAATGCCATACCATTAGTAGTATGGAGTCGTTCTTTTGTCCGTTCATAATATATTGAAGGAATTAATTCTTCTTGAATACAATTTTGATCTGCACCACTATCTAATAGTGCAACAGTATTGCATTCAAAACTATCTTTAATTTTAAGAGTAATAGGAATATACCATTTTTGGAAATTTATTTGATTAATAGTTGAAACAAATTGTGGATCCGTAGGAGTGTCTTCTGATTGAATGTTCGGTGAAGAAGGACTATTTTCTATTAATGTTAACCTTGCTTCTAATTCAAGGTCTTTTGTTTGTAATGAACATAAATCTTTGTCTAAATTTTTAATGTGTTCTTTTAATATATTAACTTTGTTTTTTAAATCTTGAATATTAACTGCCTTTAGAATATTTGGAATCTCACGTATTTCAAATATTTTATTGATACTTACCTTATGAGGAGGTTCTAAAGAATCTTCCTTTATTAATATACCTTTGAGTTTTTGTAAATACTCTTTCCTTAATTCGGTAACTTGAATTTGTTCAATTAAATCTAATAAAAATTCTTTTTCACTATTATTAGTAGTTATGACATTAATACACTTGTAGCATAATCTTGAAGACTTATTACCTGATGAGTACTCACTTGAGTCACTTTCTAGTTCATTAATAACATTATTTTCACAATTAGAGGAGGATGATGAATTTCCCGATTGATTAGGTGTATCTTTGAGTTCGAATAAGGTAATTAATTTTTCTTGAATGTCTGGATGTTCTGCACAGATTTCATTGAGTTTTTTTTTAACTTTACAATTTGTTGCATAGTGGCCTAATTTACCACACTTATAATAAGTATTAGTATCATCAGTTTTTCTTTTTGGAGTAGGCTTTTTAGGACTTCATTTTTTGTAAGTTGGATTTCTTGTAGTATATGATTTTTTCTTATTAGTTTGAGTTTTTCGCCGTTTTTGGACAGATGGAACTTCTAACTTTGGAAGACAAAAGGCCTCACAAAAAGAACCTAACTCTTTTCGCTTGTCGGCATTATCTGTTGAATATCTGGCTTGTATTTTTAATTCGTTGCATAAAGAAATTCCTTCCTTTTTAATAAAGCTTAATAATTGACCAAACGTAATTTGTTCGAATGGAATAGGGCTTTTGCCAATGAGTTCGTTCAATTTATTGAATATTCGTTGAGAAAATAAGGATGGTAATCCTGAAATGAATTTTTCCTTCTAATAGGGTTGACAACAGTCTTCTTTTTTTAATAGATATGTTAAAACTGTATCTTTGTACCAATTGTAGTCTTCTAAAGTTAGACACCTTAGATTTGTTAAAAGAATATCTGTTGCAGCTGTAATATCTTTTGGACTTCCAAGAAAATTAGTAACTATGGTATCAATCAATGTTTCTATATTGTCCAGTTGTCCTTGAGAATTAGTATGAGTTCTAATTTTGGTACGTTTGTCTTCTTGAATATAATTTTCCCACCAATTTTTGAGTATAGCTGTGAATCCTGATGCTAATAAATCAAAAGCTTGTAAATCTGTTACATGTTTAGTTGAATAGGCTGTATAAGCAATTAACATTCTTTAGAGGGTTATGAATATTTCATGGTCACTACGGCCATCTATATTCCATTCATATATTGAATCACCAGCAAAGTTTTCAGTAATTATTGTTTTTGCACTTTCAAGGTGAAGATCTGGAGGAGTTTGTTTGGAGTAATAGCGAATTTTATTTTTATATATTTTATTAATATTTTGGAAATCATCATCTATTTGAAATAAATCTTTTTCTAAAATATTAACTGTACTTTTAACGGAATTAGATGTTGAAGTTTCTGCTTCCTTTAATTTTTCTTCTATTTTTGAAATTAATGGAGTATTAGCATCTGGGAGTTCTAATTTATTTGAACGTCTTATTTTGAATAAAGGTTTTGTAATCTCATCTAAAAAGTTTGGTTTATCTTTCTTGGTATCATTAATATCTAAGTTTTCTAGTTTTTCAGTTAATGAATCAACTTCTTGTTTTTTAACAATTGCTTCAATTTGAGTAGAGACCATATTGACTTGTTGAGACACGGTATGTAACACTTGATTTGTATAATTATTTTGATGATATACTTTTTAATATCATTTAGCATTACTTAACTAGTTTCTGGATCATTTCCACCTATTCTGAATGAGACTGCTGGAATATTGCCTTCAGAGGTATTTAATATGATTTCTTGTAATGGAGGGGGAAAAGAAGTAAGTGTTTGACCATTTAAGAGGGTCCATTTTCTTACAAAATTAATATTGGTATTTATTTCTTTAACTTGAAATGGATCTGGAAGATTATTGTCTAAGGCAAACATGGCCCACCAATTAAAGAAAGGAATATTGACTTTGTGCCTTTCCATGAATGAATACCATTCTTGCCTAATGAATGCTTGAACTTTTAAATCAAAGTGTGAAAGGAACCATTCTCTTTTGACTTTGTTTTCTATTGAATTGAAATTTTGACGTAAGTAATCTTTGTTGATTACAAAAGGTGTTGAAATAACATTGATTGAGGAAAATGATGGAGGTTGCATAGTTGAGTAGGTTGGGGAACGTACAGATGAAGTAACTTCATCTATTGGCTCAGCTATGAGAGCTTTATAATAAATCTTTTGAGTATCTTCTATATGATTATCTTTTGAATAATCATAACTAGTTGGCCTAGAAGGCATTGAATATGAAGTTCGAGGGAGTTCAAAATTATCTAAATATTTTGAAGATAAACTTCGTTCTTTACTTGAATTAAATCTTATTAGTACTCTACCCTCAGGCTCTTCTATGATTTGTTGAATATTCTTTTGAGCAATATTTCTTGGTGGCCTGTTATTTTGAATTATAAATTCTTGAGGAATAGTAATTTCATTCCACTTTAATAATTTAGGAGTAAAGGTAGTAATATTATCTGATTTAGCTTTTAGTAGTATGGTTTCATCTAGAGTAGGTTTTAATAAACATTTTGGATTAAGTTGAGATGAAAGTAGCTTGAAATATACTCTGTAAGTAATAGAAAAATTTCTGGAAAGTTCACGAAATTGAACCTTTAAATCATTTTGAATATTAGGAAGATGGATATCTAGAACTAAGGTATCCATAATCCAAGGATCATTTAAATCTACTGAATAATTTGGGCAACAATTAAAGTATATAGGACAATTGCAAGTATTGGTTTGAATAACGGCTAATAACGAATCCTTGTAATGTATTAACCTATTGTCTCTTAGGGCCATGAATATAAGACAATTTAATCCTAATCTTGTCAAAGGTTTGAGTGCAATTTGAATCATGCCAAAATGAATGCATCAATACTTTTCTTGATATCTTTTTGTAGCAATTTTTGAAAGTAGTTTAATAGTTTGAAATTCTTCATCTAAACTAAAGGTTTCTTCATGATTTTTATTGATAAAGCCGTATTGAAATCAAACTTACCTATTTGATAAATCGTTTCTATCTTTTGTTTAGGAATTTTCCAATTAGCTACATCAATTTCACTACTAACTTCCCTACTGTTCACCACATTTGATTTATTAATATCAGGATTCACTGGTATACTCAAAAATTGGTGGGAAAATTATATTCAAGAAGACGAACGTACCAAAATTAGAACTCATACTAATTCTCAAGGACAACTAGACAATATAGAAACATTGATTTATACAATAGTTACTAATTTTCTTAGAAGTCCAAAAGATATTACAGCTGCAACAGATATTCTTTTAACAAATCTAAGGTGCCCAACTTTAGAAGACTACAATTGGTACAAAGACACATTTTTAACATATCTATTAAAAAGGGAAGACTGTCGTTAACCCTATTGGAAGCAAAAATTCATTTCAGGATTACCATCCTTATTTTCTCAACGAATATTCAATAAATTGAGCGAACTCATTCGTAAAAGTCCTATTCCATTCGAACAAATTACGTTTGGTCAATTATTAAGCTTTATTAAAAAGGAAGGAATTTCTTTATGCAATGAATTAAAGTTATAAGCCAGATATTCAACAGATAATGCCGCCAAACGAAAAGAGTTAGGTTCTTTTTGTGAAGCCTTTTGTCTTCCAAAGTTAGAAGCTCCATTTGTAAAAAAACGAAGAAAAACTCAAATTAATAAGAAGAAACCATATACTACAAGAACTCCAACTGACAAAAAATTAAGTCCTAAAAAGCATACTCCAAAAAGAACAGCTGATAATACTAATACTTGTTATAAGTGTGGTAAATTAGGCCACTATGCAACAAATTATAAAGTTAAAAAGAAACTCAATGAAATCTGTGCAGAACATCCAGACATTTAAGAAAAATTAATTACCTTATTTGAACTCAAAGATACACCTAATCAATTGGGAAATTCATCATCCTCCTCTGATTGTGAAAATAATGTTATTAATGAACTAGAAAGTAACTCAAGTGAGTACTCATCAGGTAATGAGTCTTCAAGATTATGCTATAAGTGTATTAATGTCATAACTACTAATAATAGTGAAAGGGAATTTCTATTAGATTTAATTGAACAAATTCAAGATACCGAATTAAGGAAAGAGTATTTACAAAACTCAAAGGTATATTAATAAAAGAAGATTCTTTAGAACCTCCTCATAAGGTAAGTATCAATAAAATATTTGAAACGCGTGAGATTCCAAATATTCTAAAGGCAGTTAATATTCAAGAATTAAAAAACAAAGTTAATATATTAAAAGAACACATTAAAAATTTACACAAAGATTTATGTTCATTACAAACAAAATATCTTGAATTAGACGCAAGGTTAACATTAATAGAAAATAGTTCTTCTTCACCGAACATTCAATCAGAAGGCACTCGTACGGATCCACAATTTGTTTCAACTATTAATCAAATACATTTCCGAAAATGGTATATTCCTATTACTCTTAAAATTAAAGATAGTTTTGAATGCAATACTATTGCACTATTAGGTAGTGGTGCAGATCAAAATTGTATTTAAGAAGGATTAATTCCCTCAATATATTATGAACGAACAAAAGAACGACTCCATACTACTAATGGTATGGCATTACAAGTTAAGTATAAATTATCTAATGCTTATATATGCAATCAAGAATATTGTTTCAAAAATTCATTCATTTTAGTACGGGATACGAGTCAAGAAGTTATTCTTGGAACTCCTTTCCTTACTCAAATTTATCTATTTAAAGTAGATCAGATAGATGTGTATACGGAAATTATGGAAACTACAATATCATTCAAATTTGTCAATTCTATTTATCAAAATGATTTACCTTTATTACAAAATGCTTCAATAACAAAACAAATTAATGTACTTGAGTGTAATAATCCAAAATACTGGTATAAATTAGAACAACGTGACCTCATTCAATGACTCAATAATGATCTAAAGGAATTGCAAGTAATAAATAAACAACTAGAAGAATTAACTATTAGCCTACGCAATCATATAGCCTCAATAGATTTTAAAGACTTTTATACAAAATGGTTACATGAGTATCATCAATTAGCTTGCCAGCATCATGATTTAGAAAAAACTATAGACTATTGGCAAACCAATCTTAGAATACTCAATACCTGCATAGGCCAATATCAAATCATCTAGCCTACACCTATTCAATGCGGAGTAAAATATTTCCAAAACTAGTTTTTCAAAAGGTTCTTGAGCAAAACAAGTTTTCAACACCTTGACACAGCATTTTCTCTATTCTAACAACCATCATTTATTTTCAGCCATCAACACTTCAAACATGTCAGTCCTTTACCACGAATACTCAAACCCATCTTCCCTATGCAGTCCCTGATCCAACTCAATTTCAAAGTTCACAATCCAACAAAATCCCTCAAGCCTCAATTCAACATCCTTCATCGTCCACCCAAATATTTTTTTCTAAACTACCAAAACATTTTCATACATATCTCACCATGGACAATAACGACAAAGGCAAAAACCAAATCAATGACTCCAATTCCATTCAATTACTAAATTTTCCACATGAACCACTTCTATTCCATCTGCGTGACCATGAACTCTACTATGCATCGTTCTATGGACCACGCTACAATAAAAGTGCTATCTTCATTGATTATCAAGACTGGTATAATTCCTCTGAAATATCATTTTACAGTTATCTCAAACTCATTAAAGCTTATCAAACACTTGTTCAAGATGTCAACAATCATCCAGTTCTCATCGTTATGCCTACTGGGTATATTAATTATTTCAAATGGTTTCACAAACACCTTGAATATTGGACAGCTTTTGAGCCTCCTATTTTCAATTTGTTTCAAAAATGTTCCCTGATGTTCATATTTGTTCAATTGATCAAAGTCATACTCAAGTCCTCATACCATTACACTATCCATTCCAAATCGATGCTTCCTGTCTTATTCACACTCCATATGGTCTACGGTGCAAATATCTACAAGACGATTATTTCCATTTTCGCTTCTAATTACTCTCCGATCAATTCATCCTTTGTCACATGCGATAATCCTTGTGCACCAGATCCTTATGACTATTGAGTAGATTTTCTACTCCTCGTTATTATTCAAAAAAGAAAAAAACAAAAAAGACAATTACCAAGACAAAATCAAGAAAAGAGCCCGCAAAGGTCACGGCCTTTGGCAACAGTAAGGGCCGATATTTCTTTACATAGTTTTTGTTTTGCAGGATTCCATTCAATTCCATACACGCATTCAAGCCATCCACTTTGCCAAGTTCAATGCAGAAAAATCAAAGATCAATTCAATTACACACGGCATCCAAAGAGGACTAACAATTAATGATGCAATTCAATGTCCACGTTGCTTTTCCAAAGAAAGCAAGTCAAAAATGATTTCTAGCAATTACTAAGGCAATTCAACGTGTCACCACTCAATTCAATCATGCCTTATCAAGACAATGACTCATCAAGACAGACAATGACTCAACACGACAAGTAATTATACAAGGCCATGACTCATCATCATTTCAACATCAAAGGCAATGACTCATCTCGACAAACAGTTCAAGTCATCAGAGCAATTATTCAAGAATACTGTTCAAAAAGGACAATAATTCAAGAACAGTCCAAGGTCCCTTATTATTCAGCACTGTTTCACTTTTGACGTGGTTTCAATCCACGATCAACACGAAGCAGCAATAATTCAAGATTGTCGACAAAAGTTATCAACACAAGATTCAATCGTTATCGTCCACTTGTACACGGTTAATTCCTTCTTGTATTCTATAAATAGATACTCCATAGCGTTGTATTAGGCATCGTGTAATCGTGTAATTTACAAGATCAAAAATCACTACAAACCCTTCTCAACCTCCTCCTTCTCTCAAAACATCCTGTACTCCATCTTTCAACCTTGTGTCAAGTTTATTAATTCAAATCAAAGTAAGTTTTATTCATCTCCTTTTCTCATTTCAATTCTGTTATTTTCTAATTCGTTTCTTTTAGCGTTTCAAAATTATTTTCCTGCATCATATCAATTTGCTACTCCGCTCCCCTGCATTAATCCACACTTAGGCCTTACCTATTACCCGACCTAGGTCGATCCTGCTCCTCCTGGTATCAGAGCCAAGTAGGTGCCCTTAGGTAGTGTCACGCCGTTGCTAGCGTTGGTCAGCTGTTGGTCAGCCCCAGTAAGTCCGTTGGTCAGCCCAGGTGAGGTGGTCCCGGTGGGGTGGTCCCAGTGGTCCCGGTAGGATGTGCATGACTCTTAACTAAGTGTTCCAACGTAACTCAGATGGCCTCTTGGGCTAGAGATCGTCTTAGTTTAGGTAGTAACTCAACTGTGGTGAATAGTAGGGAAGTTAGTAGTCAAATTGATGTGTATACTTGGAAAATTCCAACACCTTTTGCAATCAACAAAGATTACTTACGTCAAGATTTCAATTCAATAAAAAACAAAGTCAAAAGGGAATGATTCCTTTCACACTTTGATTTAAAAGCTCAAGCATTCATTAGGCAAAAATGGTATTCATTCATGGAAAGACACCAAGTCAATATTCCTTTCTTTAATT
>JAKOGI010003372.1:40000-56230 GCA_029747015.1 Carnegiea gigantea | reverse complement strand
GGATTTTATGATGGATGTTGGTAACCGATTCAAGGATGAAATTGGGTCAAAAGTGGTTGAAGATTTCAAGAACCTACAACAAACAGGCAGTTTGGATGACTACCTTGATAAATTTGAGGAGTTGAAATCATTGCTTATTATCAAAAACCCACTGTTACCTGATGATTATTTTCTTGATTGCTTTGTGGGGGGTCTTAGACCTCACCTGAAATCTTTTGTGAAGGCACTTCACCCTACAACTCTGTCCACAGCTATGGAATATGCTAGATATCAGGAAGAAACAGTAGAAGCAATCAAGAACCAGGATACAAAAACTAGACCCTTCATTCACTCCTCCAAAGGAATTCTACCCACCCCTTCAAAAATTGTTGTCCAACCCAACACAAATTCTACCTCTAAAAATTATATGGTAATTATGCTAGTATGCCAAGGAGTTCACCTCGGTTTATACCAGCAGCAGAAAGGGCTGAGAAAATAGCTAAAGGTCTTTGCTATTATTGTGATAAGCCTTTTGAAAGGGGGCATAAGTGTGCCACTAAGAGTACCCAACTATTTTTAGTGGAAGTACCTGGATTAGGGGATGATTATACTCAAGAGAAGGAGCCAAGTTCTTGGGAAAATGAAGAATATGAATTTAAGTCTCAAGAATTACAACCACAAATCTCAGTCAATGCCTCAGGGGGACTTCCAGGGTACCAGACTATGAGGGTCACTGCATATGTGGGAAAGAAACCTATGCATATGTTGATTGATTCAGGGAGCTCCCATAACTTCTTGGACCTAGGATTGGCTAAGAAAATGGGGTGCAGGTTGGACTCTATTGAGGCACAGGCCGTCACTGTGGCAGATGGTGGGCAACTGCAGTGTCAATACTTGTGTAAGAATTTTGAGTGGAAGTTACAAGGAGCTGTATTCTCTTCTGATATGCTTTTGATTCCTCTTGGAAACTGTGAGGTGGTGCTGGGGGTTCAATGGCTGAGCACCCTGGGCATAGTGAAGTGGGATTTCAAAAACCTTCAAATGGAATTTTCCTACAAAGGCAGAGTACATACCCTTAGAGGAATGAGACAGGAGGTCAAGTTAGTTGCTGAGGGGCAACTAAATAAAACCTTGTCTAACCTAGCCCAGATGTGCATGCTGTAGGTGTGCCCTGTGGCAGCAACCTCTTCAAGTTTTACCTTGATCCAGTGTAGTCAAAGTGAGACACAAGTCGAGGAACCTCAGCTACAGTCTTTATTGAATCAGTTTCAAGATGTTTTTCAGGAACCATCTACCTTACCTCCTAGTAGAGGTATCTATGACCATCGAATTCCCTTACACAAGGATGCCAACCCAGTCAACATCAGACCTTACAGATACCCCTTGAAGCAAAAAGATGTTACTGAAAGTTTGGTGGAGGATATGTTGGCTAATGGCATAATTTAGCCTAGTTGCAGTTCATATGCCTCACCAGTGGTGTTGATGGGGAAAAAGGATGGAAGCTGGAGACTCTGTGTAGATTACAGAGAGCTAAATAGGCAAACTGTCAAAGATAAGTTTCCCATCCCTTTGGTGGAAGAGCTTATTAATGAGCTAGCAGGTGCTACCATCTTCAGCAAAATTAACTTAAGGTCAGGATATCATCAAGTCAGGGTTCATGAAACAGATGTGCACAAGACTGCTTTTAAGACACACAATGGCCACTATGAGTTCTTAGTGATGCCCTTTGGTCTCACTAATGCTCCGGCTACTTTTTAGAGTTTGATGAATCATATCTTTAAGCCGTACCTCAGAAAGTATGTCCTGGTTTTCTTTGATGATATTCTCATCTATAGTGGAAGCCTTGAAGAGCATATCCAGCACCCGACTGCTGTATTCACAACCATGCAGCAGCATTGTTTATCAGCCAAAAAAAGTAAGTGTGCATTTGGAGTGGAAAAGGTGGAGTACTTAGGTCATTTCATATCTAGAAAAGGAATTTTCACTGACCCTAACAAGGTTCAGGCAGTGCAGAATTGGCCGATACCTGCTAATGTCAAAGAATTGAGGAGTTTTTTAGGATTAGCAGGTTACTACAGGAAATTCGTCAGGAATTACGCCCTTATCTCTAAACCACTCTCCAATTTATTGAAAAAGGGGGCCTTCCAGTGAAATACCGAAGCTGCAAAAGCTTTCTCAGCTCTTAAAACTGCACTATGTACAGCACCTGTTTTGGCCCTACCTGATTTTTCTAAAATTTTTGTGGTTGAAACTGATGCCTCCTTATCGGGTATAGGGGCTGTATTGATGCAGGATGACCATCCCTTCGCTTTCATAAGCAGGGCCCTGGGTAGCAGATGGCAAGCCTTATCAGTTTACGAGAAGGAGCTTCTAGTTGTGGTGTTTGGGGTACAAAAGTGGGAACAATACCTCGTACAACAACCTTTTGTTATAAAAACTGATCAGAAAAGTCTGAAGTGGCTCCTAGAGAATAAGATATCTACCCCATTCCAGCAATTTTGGCTTTCAAAATTAATGGGGTATTCTTATGAAATTCAATATAAGAGTGGAAAAGAAAACACTGTTGCTGATGCCTTGTCTAGAGTAACAGGAGCTGAGATATTGTGTATGGCATTCTCTACCATCCAATCTGACTTACTGGATCTAATCCAACAGTCCTGGCACCAAGATCCTCATCTGCAGCATATTCTACACCAGATACAGCAAGGGTTTCCTATCCCTAATTATGAGTGGGTCAATCAGCAATTGAGACGGAAAGGGAAACTAGTGGCTGGCCTCAACAGTGAGTTGAGACAAAAACTCTTGAGTTGGGCTCATGCATCTCCAGTTGCTGGACATTCAGGGAGGGAAGCAACCCTACACAGGATTAAGAGCATGTTCTATTGGAAGGGTCTGCACAAGGATGTTTCTTCTTTTGTTAGGAGGTGTGTGGTATGCCAAGCTTGTAAATATGACAATGCTGCATATCCTGGGTTATTACAACCTCTACAGATTCCAACAGAAATATGGAGGGATATCTCCATGGATTTTATTGAAGGCTTACCAAGATCAATGGGTAAAGATGTTATATTTGTAGTAGTGGATAGGATGAGTAAGTACGCCCATTTCATGACACTTACTCATCCCTTCTCGGCCTTGGAAGTAGCACAGAGTTATTTGGACAATGTCTTTAAGTTACATGGTTTACCCAATAGCATAGTCAGTGACAGGGACTCTATATTCCTCAATAATTTTTGGCAAGTCTTGTTCTCTGTGCATGGGATAGAGCTGAATCTCTCATCTTCTTACCACCCTTAGACAGATGGTCAGATCGAGGTGGTAAATAGATGCCTTGAAACTTACCTGAGGTCTATGTGCTCTCAAGAACCCAAGGAGTGGTGCAAATGGTTACCTACAGCTGAGTGGTGGTACAATACCACCTGTCATTCCTCTATCCACATGACTCCCTTCGAGGCAGTTTATGGACAACCACCTCCCATTCACTTGCCTTATCTTCCAGGGGAATCATCAGCAGCTGCTGTGGACAGGTCCTTACAGAGGAGGGAACAAATCCTCAAAATGCTAAAGTTTCAGTTGCAACGGGCCCAGAACAGGATGAGACAGCAAGCCAACGCTCACAAGTCTGAAAGGTCTTTTGAGACAGGAGATTGGGTGTGGCTAAAATTACAACCCTACAGGCAAGAATCAGTGCAGCACAGGAGTAATGAGAAGCTAGGACCTAAGTACTTTGGTCCCTTCAAGATCTTGGCAAGAATGGGACGGGTGGCATATAAACTGCAATTACCCAGCCAAGTGAAGATACATGATGTTTTTCATGTATCTCAGCTGAAGGAGTTTAGGGGCGTATTGCCTACAATGCCTCACATTCCGGAATGGCTCCAAGGTACAGACCCAGCTCAACACCTCCAGCCTAAGGCAGTGTTGGAAAGGAGAATTAAGAGGAAGCAGAATAAGGCTGCAGTACAGCTGCTAATCGAGTGGGAAAATTTACCTGTGAGTGAGGCCTCTTGGGAATGGTATGAGGATTTTGCAAAAAAGTTCCCTGATTTTTTGTTGTAAGGAAAGTTTGGAGGGTCAAGTTGTGTCTTTAAGGGGGAAGGAATGTTGCGGGGCTATCGGTAGTTAGGTTGTTGAGTTTGTTAGCTGACATGGCAAGTTGTTATAATTATTTGTTACATTCTGTCATTGGCGGGAAGGTATAAATAAACCTTGTACATGCTGAGCTGAATATAATGATAATCAATACTCTTCTCTTTCCATCTTCTTCTCTCTCTTATTCTCTCAATCTAAATTCCCCAGTGGCTCATCATCGAAGATCTCCTTCTTCTCTGAGTATCTTCCTTGCAGGGCTGCAACAACCCCCATGTAATCAAACCCTTCCCTGAATCTCAGAGACAGAAAATGGGCTCTGATGAATCACACGCACAACCATTCCCAATCCTATCCACGTCGTCTTCCAAGTCCCCCTCAGAAGAAGACCTACCAAATCCCACCACCCCACTCCTTTCCTTCAACAGCGCCGATCCCTCTTCTCAGCCCTCAAAGCGCACCACTCTGACCACCGCCTTTCTCATCTTTCTCCTCCTTCTCACCTCCGCCTTCCTCGCTGCCGCCTTTGCCTTTGCCTTCCTTGCCTACTCCTCCCATCATTCTCAGCCCAACGCGGCTCGCCGCTTCTCCAAGCTCCACCGCCCCGTCGTCCTGCTCGTCTCCTCCGATGGCTTCCGTTTCGGCTACCAATTCAAGGCCGCAACCCCTAACATCGATCGCCTCGTTTCCAATGGCACCGAAGCTGAACTGGGCCTCATTCCGGTTTTCCCGACTCTCACATTTCCTAATCACTACTCCATTGTGACTGGGTTGTACCCTGCTTATCATGGGATAATCAATAACAGGTTTGTTGACTCCGAATCTGGAGAAGTGTTCACCATGTCAAGCCATGAACCTAAGTGGTGGCTCGGTGAACCCTTGTGGGAGACTGTGGTTAACAATGGATTGAAGGCTGCGACCTATTTCTGGCCTGGTTCTGAGGTAATTAAAGGTTCTTGGAGTTGCCCTGTTGGTTATTGTAGGAATTATAATGGTTCTGTGCCTTTTGAGGATCGTGTTGACTCTATTCTTAGTTACTTTGATTTGCCTGATGACGATATTCCTGTTTTTATGACATTATATTTTGAGGACCCAGACCATCAGGGCCATCTCGTTGGGCCTGATGATCCCCAGATTACTGAGGCAGTTGTTAGAATTGACAGGATGATTGGGAAATTGATTGAGGGTTTAGAGAAAAGAGGGGTTTTTGAGGATGTTACTATCATTATGGTGGGTGATCATGGGATGGTTGGTACTTGTGATAAGAAGCTCGTTTTCATGGATGATTTGGCCCCTTGGATTAAGATTCCAGTGGATTGGATCCAATATTATACCCCAATACTAGCCATTAGTCCTTCTCCTGGTTACTCCCCTTCCGAGGTTGTGGCAAAGATGAACGAGGGTTTGCAATCCGGAAAAGTGGAGAATGGGAAGTATTTGAGAGTCTATCTTAAGGAAGACCTTCCCAGCAGGTTACATTACTCTGAGAGTGATAGGATTGCGCCTATAATTGGGCTTGTTGATGAGGGTTTTAAGGTGGAGCAGAAGAGGTCGGACAATAAAGAATGCGGAGGAGCTCATGGGTATGACAATGCATTCTTCTCCATGAGGACCATTTTCATTGCTCATGGTCCACAGTTTGAAAGGGGGAGAAAGGTCCCATCTTTTGAGAATATTCAAATATATAACTTGGTTACCTCCATTCTTAAGATTGATGGAGCTCATAATAATGGGACTGCTTCATTCCCTCGGTCTATTCTCTTGTCAGATGCATGAAGTGTGTTGCATATGCATTAATTGTTTACGGCTTACCGGCCAGGTATGGATTAGAAATGAAGTTTCTTGTAGGGAAGACCTTTGACCCAATCTCTATATATATCCATGGTGCTTAAGGGAATTGATTATTGATTTTGCAAGACGGCAGCTATCTAATGAGAAACTTCCAACACTGCTGTTTTGTGCCATTCCGCTACCCTAATGGTTTTATGATGGTCAGCTCTGTATTGATTTCGTCTTGAATGTAATGCTGACGACTTTATCCTTGATAAATGTTTCTGGTTGTTGGACCAGCAAGTAAGAGTCCTCACTTTCGATGTGAAACTTACATTCAAGTTTGTTGTTGGTCTGTAAATAGCTTCTGAGTAGCAAATCTGATGACATGTGCTGCTTATTGTTCTATGCCATCTCTGTTTCAATCATTGATCAAGCTGAAAGCCTTAGACTGCAATTGCCTTCCATTGTTTCGTGGAGTAAATAAGCATGAATGGATTTGTTTTGTTTTGCCATTTGTTTTCAGAAGTTCATGTCTCAGATTCTGTTAAGGTCATGACGATGTGAATTGTTCAATCTGTAACCCACATTGTTAGACTTGGTAGCAATACACCCCCCCCCCCCCCAAAATGGCCAGAAGGCAGTAGGTAATTTGAAGTCAACTGTGGTTCTTGAATACTAATTAAGCATGTCCTGTGAAAAATTGAAGTTGAGTTCAATAAAAATTAATTATTCTAAGAAAACTTCTTTTTTTGGGTATTTTCGAAAAGAACACCCAGCCAGATACCTGATGATCTTTCCTCCAGCTGGATCCACGTGTGATGGTGGTTCTTGTTGTAAGTAATTCAATTAGAGCATGTCTCTCGGTGCTTAGTATGTTTCTATGTCAGCACTTAAGAGAGTGGCGTTTCCTGAACGCCAATTGATACTACTGTATGGGAGTTGATTTGCCCTCTTGTTTACCACACCTTGAAATTCATGAGGTTATGGAAAATGTAATGAATTGTACGAATACTATCCTATCCCTTACCTCATGTCTTTCAGCCACTAAGAGAGGAAACAAATGGAGATCCTTACTTAAAGTCCATTACATAAGGTCGGGGAAACAAAAGAAAATGAAATGATACTCATACTTCTGCTGTGAAAATCCTTAAACTTGTTCGGTAGTGGAAAGTATTGTAAACCTCTGAAACTCTCTCCCTCTCCGCAACGAAGTGGGGTTGTGCCTTGGATTGTAGTGCATTAACAGGCAGGATTTAGATTTGATTTTTCCATTTGTTCGACCATGGGACCAGCCTCGGTGATTCAGAAGATGAGGAAAATCTCTGGCTCTAAGCAGAACCAGGATTATAGAACCCACTAACAACGTTGATTTCGTAGAAAAAAAGTATCACGAACATCCTCGCAAAAAGTATCACAAACATCCCTGTTATGAATGTACACATGCACCATCCTCAAAGGTTAAGAAAGCATTGTCACCCAAGGAGGTATCGTATGGGTTATTAACATAACTATTGATATGAAACTAACAGTAATATTCTGGTTTTGTTCAGGAATCAGCTAAATCAGAATCCATATGCCTATTTCGCATGCTCTCTTCTTTGTTGCATGGTTTGTAGCTCTTAGAGCTCTGACATCATTCCCTCAACCCTTCTTGTCCAGTTCCGTCAGAATTCACGACATCAGGCCTTGAAGCCAGCCTACGAAAAGGTCGTGACTGTACAGATCTTAGCTACTGATTTTATATCTAAGTCTTCGAAGGCAGCCTTATCTAGTAAGTTGTCTACTGGGTTCCCAGGCAGAGTAGCCACATTGAAGTTCCCATATGTATCAAGAGATACCTCAATGACTAGCTGAAACGGTAATCGACTAGAAAAGATTCCAATAAATAAATAAATAAATAAAACCAACACTTATAACATGTATGTTTGGCGTATGTGTTTGCCCAACTGACGTTCAGTATTTCATCGAACTGTACTCGGTTTCCTTTTCTTAGAAGCTCTGGGCCGGGGGTCAGCCATTGCGTTAAAATTTTAGAGTCCGAAGGCAATAGGCTCTCTTCATTGTAACTTGTAGGAGGGCTGTTTACTGTCGCAAGTATGTGCGTGGAAGTCTAAATCTCATATGTTTTAATTGTAGCAATTGTTAGTAATTTGATAGTAAAGCCATAGTATAAAACTATCGCACACTTTTGCAAGTTTAGAAAGCTTTCACATATCATCTTAGTTTGAAAAGGCGCAAGGGAGGCGTGCCTAGGCGAGAGGAGCCTAGGCTGGCGCCTCATCCACACCCAGGCGAAGCCCATTCCAGAAGCCATGTGAGGCGTGCGCCTCATGGCACACCGAGGCGCAAAGCGAGCCAGGAGCATGCCCAGAAGAACTTAAAGTTTCCTTTAATTAAAAAAAAGAGAATTGCAAAAGAATACTTAAAACTTGGCTTTGGTTGGCTTCTTCAATCCTCTCAACTCGAGTACTCGACCCTTCGAAACCCTAGAGGCCTCAAATCATCTCAGTCGAAGCCTTCATCCCCTTCCATCAGGTATGTGTATGATTTCTCTTCTTCTCTTCTTCATCGTGCTGTTCTTCTTCACTTCATCGTGCTGTTCTTCTTCTTCTCTGCTACAGTACATCGGGCGGCCATGGCTGTGTCGTCTTTTTCTCCTTTTTTTCATTTTTTTCTCTCCCTTAAGCTCTCATCCTCTCTTTCGGCTTTGTCTGTCCTTGTTCGAGCCATTTTCATCTGCTTTCCTTCTCTGTTTTGCGTGTTGCTGACTTGCTGCTCTCCTCCTCTGCTCTGTCTTTCGGCCTTTTGAGTATGGGAAATGTTAGGGGTTTTTTTTTTTTAATTTGCTGGGCAGGCAGGGCAGCTGGGCTTTGTGTGTTAGAAATGTTAGGTTTTTTTTTTTAATTTGCAACAATCTAATTTGTTTTTGGTCAGTGGCAGTGCCCACTGCCAGGCAGCTTTTATGTGTGTGTGCTATTGTCTTGTAATTTTTTTTTTGGGTAAAATGCAATTAGTGATTAGTGCCTCACCAACTATTTGTTTGATTGCTATGGAATTTTAGTTTGAGAGTTGAAACGGTGAGTTAAATGGAGGATTCAAACCCAACTAGTGACACTTCGGGTTCGGCTTCCTCTAAATTGCTTTAAGAACTATGTTAGATAACTTTAAGAACCATGTTCCATGTTGTTCATGTTTTTTTTCATGACTATGTTTTTTTCTTTGTTTCTAAACTTCTACTAAGTTCTTGTGTGTCTGTTTTTACTTTTTAGAATATTGTCATGCTAAATTACCATCTTGTGGACTATTTGCAATACTTTTGGTACTTATATTGATGTCCAATTGTTCTTTGATGTCACTATTTTACTCAATTATCATAAATAAGTCTTGAAAATTATTTTCAAACCTTTTTTAAGCTAAAAAAAGGTTCGCATCCTTAAGGTGCGCGCCTTCACCTCGCTCCTCGTGCCTCACGCCTAGGGACTCTTTGCACCTCAGTGCGCCTTGCGCTTTTTCAAACTAATCATATCATGATAAAAATATATGTTAAAGGGAAGATAATCTTACAACTCAAAATTGTTAATATTCATTTGTACTCTTGTACTTTGTAAGTTATAGCAATCTGGTAATCTCTTACATTTCATGATACGAACATGCATTAAAGTTAAGATAATCTTAGAATGAAAGCAATTTGGTACCTTTTTGGTGGTAATATTTTGGTTGTACTATTTTATGTATGTAAATTGAGATTGTAGTATTTAATATCTTTACGTTCCATATTTTTATTTATATTTGCATTTGTAGAGAATATATTTAGCAAGAAGTGGCTCTTTGGGTGAAAGATGGGAAGTTTAATCTCAACCCTTAAGATCCAGTCTTATGGACTACATTTTTTCAGCTCATGTATCCTAAGTTCTTATACAGCCCATGTTCCTTTAATACTTTTGCCCATCTGGACCAACACATCCCAACTTGCATTTGTTGTTGCTAAAGACTTTCTGATGTAGTCACACTGGGAAAAGAGGGAATGAAAGGAAAGCTTAAGTGTTTAGGGGAAAAGAGAGGAGATGGCGTGGGAAAGCAAGGGAGATGGCGTGAGAGAAAAGGAGAATTCAAGGCCTTGAAGAAGGAAATCAAGGCATTGAACTTGATATCGATAGAACTGAAGCGTTTCTTAGATACATATTTCACCACTAAGAATTGTTTCAGGGCCCTTAATCCTAGATTACGATATAGATTTCACCACCTAATCAAAATTAAGACTCACTTGAACACTACTCTAATTAGCCGAATTAGAGATAAGCAAGTAGAGAATTTAAAGTAACACACAGAGGAGTTTATAACTCAATTTCTAATTTCAATTTCTCAACACTTAGGACTAGCCAAGCTATTTATAATACATGCCTAATGTCTTTCCTTAATCATTAGGTAACCATTAGTGGATTACTTAATGCTTAGGAAAGTCAATAAGTACATTTAACTAGCTAAGCACACGGTTTAGTACATAGCCGGATCAAAGCAAGAACAAATGAGTGCATTAGCTTCAAATGATTAACTTAAGCTATTCCTAGCTGATCCTAGCCTTGATTAATCATGTTTTCCTCCCTAGGAAGGAAAACATACACAGCTGCCACCTCAAAAGGAGAGGAGTAATGCATGCTTGCCACCTCCTACTTTAGTGTACAAATGTGAGCTTGCAAAGTGGCATAATCTTCCTCTTCCACATGGCCTTCTCTCCATTCATGAGTCACATGGTGACTAAGCTCAAGGTATTAGCCAACCTAGCACACATCTTGGTGGAAGAAACCTACCTAGGAGGGTAAAACTCCCTTGCTAAGCAAGCTGTCATGGAGAAGCCGTGTGGGCCGTGTCTTCATGCAGCAAGTGTCACTTCATTTTGGTAACTAATCCTTGGTTTTCTTCCGGGGGGAAACCTCAGGATGTCTAGAAACGTCACCTTTTTGAAAATCAGGATTTGGACACCATTAAGGACCTTAATCACCAAGATCTTTTCAACCGTTCAAATTCAGGCGCCTACCAAGCAGCTTGGCAAAATGGGTTGAATTAGGCCCCTTAACGTGCTCTTCTTGGACCTTGCTTAACATTCTTGTAAACTAGACATCCTAAATGAACTAACAAACAAAGAACTACAATATTTGGATATCGTTTCATCTAGAAAATAATAAAAACAATACTGAGTAAAAACTGTCCCAAAACTACAACCTGGACAGTTTGAGTTCAAGAGCTGATTAGAAGTATCAAATGAAGTCCAAATGAGCTGAAACTATATGGAGTCCGGTGCTAGAGTACAGGCCATTTTTAATGGACTGACATCTTGTTTGGGCCCTTATTGAATGTTGGAACTCAGATACGAAGTCCTTCAGGCTAGGGCGGAGGGAGGTACCTTTGTCAATATATGCTGTGGTGTTGATTACAGGCCTTCATACCACTTAAAAGCCTATTTTGTTCGAGTGTAGTGAGGACATCAATGAGGTAGAGCAACTGTTGAAGGGAGCAATGGCTGATTATATCTCTTGTGAGAGGGGGAGGCGAAGGATATTGGTGAAAGATATATGCATATATAGGAACTACATCTCGATGCTATTGGAATTGTACAGGTTGAATAATGCATGTCAGATGGTGGGAATGTTTACAAAACTGTATGTGATGAATTAATGGATTGCTATTTCCTAGATGTACTGGAGTTGTGGCATGGGATTTGGTATCTATGGTGGAGGATGTAAAAGGTATACGTGAGTATAATAGGGTTGAGGCAACTTGGATGTTCCTTGTGGAGGTGATAGAGGAAAGTAAGGAGAAGATGTGCGGCATAATAAGAAATTTGTAAATAAATGGCTTCATAATGATATTACAGGCATGCAATGAAGGCAACCAACTATGTTAATGTTTGTGAATATCATGTTTTACATAAGGAAAAAATATGGCAGTTTTCTTTGTAAATTGTAGGTGTGGTTTTATGAGCAGATCAATATTTATTTCTTTATGGATGACAAATGTGTGCCACAAATTTCAAGTTAGGTGCACTTGTACAAAGGGGGAAAAAAAATATTATGCGATGATGATGGTTGCTGTCATTTAGGAGTGCCATCTTCGTACAATGTAATAAAGTCTTCTGTAATGCAAGAGGTTATGTAGCTGGTTAATTATTTTAATTTTCTATGGAACAGATATACCTAGTCCTTGAGGTGAAGAAAAAAGGAGAGAACGCAAGTTGTTGTGAGAGCTTTCCTTAATACAGAAGAGCACCATGCTTATGCGGAGGATGCGAAGGTAAGACCCATTTAATTTTATACGTAAGATATGTATGTGTTGGAGTTTAAATGAAGGAATGAATCCATGTCAGGTGGCTATGTATGATGCTTGGTATTGTAAAATGATATGATACAATTAAATTTCGGGCCATGGGAATAGTCATAGATTCTTATTATAAGGATATGAATTTGATGGATTCCATACAAATCAAAAGTTTGCTATTCACACCACTAAGCAGCATGTTGAAGGCTATGTATGTCATTATGTGTGATGTGATTTTGTCATGTGTTGAATGTTGCAGGGAGTTTTAAGTATGAAGGTGCAACTTAAAGAGTGAGAGACGCACTATGAAAGGAGAAATAAGCCACCTGCAACCAAAAAGCATGAGTCGACTGAGCTAAAAAACATTGCTCCTGATAAAGGATGGAAGATAGGATGCGTGAGGGGAAGAACTAGTACTTCGAGGCGAGAGTATGGTAGAACCTGAGGAAGGAAGCAATGCACCAGTACTTAATGAGGAGAAGGATATTGTTGTTGAGCTGCGATCGCCTTAGTGTTGTCTATTGAGTTGAGACAAGAGTATAAGCCAATGAGGGATGTTGATGTGTTATTAGAGGTTGCTAATTTGCAGTCCAACGCATTGGACGATAACATGAATGTTAGTTAGAAGGCCGATGATGATATCGATTTGGGCAAATCTGCTAGTAAGAAGTTATGTTATCCTCATCCGCGGTAGACATGCAGACAGGACACGATGGACGAGAGATGGCAATGAGAGAGACATGGAGGGGTTGTCAATAAAGGGAGTCAACTATTATGGAAAGGGTAAGGAGAATTTCTCGTCAGTAGAACCTATCTGCAATGCAGTCCCCTCCATAGCTAAACCCAAAAGGGGGAGTGGGGATTGGGAAACACAAATGCACAAAGGTGTACACGTATCATAAGCGATCAAATAAAGAGGTTGGGATGACTTCTGAGGGACAAGCTACTATCCCCCACAAAGGTGGTGGCAACGGGGATATTGGCAATTGTCCTAGGGTGGTACAAGGGGGCAAAGTAAGGTGCAATCTGCATACATCAAGGTATATGGGTAAATTACAATTGGTTGTACATTATTTTTGCCAAGTATGACGAGAAATATGGATTTACTTGGAAGAAATGTCCATAATGTGATATATTAATGGTTGTATGGCGAAGATGAAGGGGAGAAGGAAGCCTTCATGCCGCTGTGTGAAGGGGCGGAACAAGAGGGGACCATATTAGTGGAGCCAATTCATAAAGGGTAATTCTGAATGATGAAGATGATGAGTCTGATCGTAGGGATCAAAAGCTCCTGGAACTGGTGACATTATCTACAATGGTAAGGATGTATTTGATGCTTATTTATGTATAAACTGTATGAAATTTATAAATATGTACACCTTCAAGTAAATAAATACTCACGTTATCTACAAATGCTAAAGTCTACTTCAAACGATGAAATATGCAGTATCCCAATTACTATGTGAGTATTAGTGTAGTATGTTACAGTTATGTGTGTGGATATGAATTTTGAAGCTATGGTAGAAAATTGTGGTGATTGTCATACTACTAAGTTATAGTTGTGGAAAACAATCACTTCTAGTGTTGGTGCATTGTTAATATCCCTATTTGAACATGTCACCATAGGAAAATGATTAAGTTACTAATCTATTTTGTAGGTGGGAGATGAAGATGCTGAATATGCCCCAAATGGTTTCACTGGTGCAACTATGTTATTGGCCACTGAGGAAGGCCCCACATTAAACCCTAGAGATGCAAATACGCCCTTATTAGCCACTAAAACATCAATATGAAAGTTACATATGGAAAACATTCCTTGAGTTTATACTGAATTTCGAACTACACATGAATGTTGATGAGTTTGGCATTTATCATAACTAGGTTATTAAACACCTTGAGGTTTTACTGAGTTCTGAACAGGACATAAATTTTGATGAGTTTGGCATTTCTTATAGCTAGATTATTGAAAATCTAATGGTGCTTATATGTAAGATAAAGGTCACATGTGGATGTGAAAGACAACCACTTTATGTAAAAATACCTTATAATTGTAATCATTACATAGGGAAGAGATTATAGTGGGAGTTCTCCTCATCATATGGCCGATGGCGGTTGTGTGGTAACGACGAATGACCGCATATTTAATTGTGGTTTCTGACTATGATACAAAAGTTACCATTAATCCTGACAAGGTAGGTGTATATGCATGAAATGTAAAGTGACATGTCTATAAATGTGTTGAGGGGGGCGACACAGGAAGGTTCTCAAAGTTAGTATTATTATCCACGAAGTGGGGGTAGTTCCTATGATGCTAGTGTTGATTGTTCTGAGCTTGTATTTCATAGGGTGGCACATATGAAGTGACTACGGAGAGCGTGTTCATGACAAAAGCTTTGAGCATCCTACTACACAGGCCGACATCACAAACCCAGGTCCACCCGATCCAAGTTCCCCAACTCTGGAAGCCAACCCTAATGATTTAAGCACTATAGGTTTAGCAGTTAAAAGTTAGTAGGTACCTATTGTGCTGATCATTGAAGTGTAAATGACCTGCACAACATAGTGGTTGAAGTTAGGTATTAAATGTTAGGGATTAAGCTATTTATATGTGTTGTTTTCAGAGTATACCATAGCAAACATGATGTATTAGCTAGGTAAACAAAGTGGCAATATTTAAGGCCCCCTAATTTACGTAGTTAGCAGTTGAAGATACCTATTTTGCTAATCCTTAGAGTGGTAATGACCTGTACATTACACAGTGGCTATAGCTAGGCATTAAATGTTAGGGATTAAGTTGTTTACCTGTGTTATTTTTAGAGTATACCATGGTAAACATGATGTCCTATCCAGCAAACAAAGTGGAGCACCAACTGCCATCATATAGGATTTAGCACTTTCAATGGGGGATTAAGCTTATGTTAAAGTGAGATTGTAATCGAGTGTCTATTACATGTTGTCATTATTTTCTAATTAATATAGAATGCCTTTGTGTTCAATCTTTGTTTTGTAGAGTGGAGATAGGGTTGGTCAGAAAGCAGAAGTAACATGAAACTAATCATTGCCATTATACAGGGGAGATGATGCAAATTAGGTTAATGCCCCGAAGTGTACTAACTCAAATGTAGGTACCATAGGTGAAAAGGTAAGCCCTTTGTGAAGCTTAGTGGGCCGTACAATATATGTTATTCATATTGTTATATGAATGTCGTGATGAGGCCTCCCACCAGTATGAAACAACTATCCTAATTTGGATGTTGGAGGCTATGTTTTATACAAATCTGTGATAAATTGCCTATGAACTAATATCATGTGCTATTGGTACTGTTTGATACATAGGTTGGAATGGATTGTAATCGCCTAGCTGACAATGTTTAGTATGATATTTTGATACATAGGACAGCAGTAGGATGTAGTCCTTTGGATGTGGGCAAAGAGATTCCTCCGACTAGGAGTTCCACAGTTTTACAAGTAAGACTTATAACAACTAAATATATCCTTATCAGGCTTGAGAATGTGTTGTATGACATTTATGCATAGTGTGTGCCCATTATAAAGCATGTTATAATTTCTGATTTTTTCTTTATTTTTTGGTGGATTGTTAGACCAAGCAGAAATCCTCATAAGCAAACAACCACATATGACTATAAAAAGATTAATGCAAACCCCAAGGAGTAATGAGCATCCTCGTAGATGTCCCTTCTATATCTAGTACTTGATCATGTTGAGGGTGAATGTTGATGCAGTTTGCCAATTGGGTCACCGTTGGATTGAGGGCGTCCAGGTTCACATGTCATGGTTGATAACTTTTTCATATGCATTCAATTAGGCCATATACTATTCCAGGATAGTGCATGGTCCAATCAGTATAGAAGAATTAATGAAATTTTCGTTTAATAAGCGTGGAACCATTTTTTCCCCCCGGTAGCGTTAATGGAACTATTAGCTATTTTATAGCTTTGGTTAAACATTTGCATGTTACTTATCAACCTGTTCTTGTTTGGCACTGCTTTTTATGACTGCACCTCAATTATGTTTTATGCCTATTTGGCAATTATTTTAGTTGTAAATGACGCGTTC
>JAKOGI010003372.1:0-30000 GCA_029747015.1 Carnegiea gigantea | reverse complement strand
ATTTTGATGAACATGTCTACTCATACGGGTGAACTAGGGCCTTCATTATGATGAACTTGTATGTTCATATAGGTGAACCAGGGTCTTCATTATCATGACCTAGGGCTTGCATTTTTATTTACAATGTTCAACTGTAACTAACTTCTAATTCTAACCAACTTTACTTTGTGGTCCCCACATGTTCAACAATACTCTAACAATGTAATAGATTCTAGCACCTTACATGTCATGAGCCTTGCTTGTAGTGATTATATTTGTATCATTGGATTAACAAGCGTTTGTCGGTACTACAAATAAGACTGAATGAATAATGATTGGTGTAGGCATGAATAAAGAGCAATTTTGGTAATTGTGTTAAGTTTATCTGTTCGTTTAAGGGAACTAGTATGTTTGAGTAAGCTTGTACATTCATTCCAGTGGACTTGGCATTCATTTAGATAAACTTAGACATCCTATTTAGTGAACTAAATGCAATTTCTCTAATGACCCTATATATGTTCATTTTGGTGAACCTTTACATCTATTTATCCATCTTACTATACTTTGCATATGTCGGCAAAATTTTGAAAGTGAACTTATACATGTACTTTAGTGAACTTGAACATGTATGTGGGTGAACTTAGACATGTACTTTAGTGAACTTGTATTTTTGTTGTGGTGAACTTATGTATTTGTTTTAATGAACTTGCGCATGTATGCTGGTGAACTTATACATCTACTTTAGTCAACTTATGTATTTATTTTAGTAAACTTGGACATGTACTTTAGTAAACTTGGATATTCATCATGGATAAACTTAGACATCTTTTTAAGTGAACTAAATGCAATTTCTCTGATGACCCTATATGCTCATTTTGTTGAACCTTTGCATCTATTTATCCATCTTACTATACTTTGCCAATGTCTCCAAAATTTTGAACGTGAACTTATACATTTACTTTGGTGAACTTGAACATGTATGTTGGTGAACTTATACGTGTACTTTAGTGTACTTGTATATTTGTCGCGGCGAACTTATACGTGTACTTAGTGAACTTGTACATGTACTTTAGTGAACATGGCTAGTCATCATGGTGGACATGTACGTTTCTTAAAAAGTGAACTAAGTGAATGCCTACCTTATACATTCATTCTTGTGAGTTCAGCCATTCACTTTTTAGTGAACTTTGCAGCCGTGTTTTGATGAATTTATATATTAGTCTACTTAGTCACTTTTATGTTAGTGAACTTGTACATTCATATTAATTGTCAAATTGTATGTTTTTTTAATCCTGCAAGCTTTATGATTACTCTTAATGACTTGGTTTTGTTTTTCATTTTAGGCAAAATGGTTCACACAAGAAGTAGTCAAAAGTCAAAAAATCCCAGTGATTGTGAAAAAGATGTAGCCATTGAAATGCACAACACTCAAAGGTATTATGTAAATCATTTACTCAATTAGGTGAATCTAAAATTAGTAATTAGCACCTTTTTTTGGCAATAATAAGAAATAAGAATGGAAGAAATAATAAAACATCATCATGGTGAACTTATACATGTACTAAGCTCAAACACTCATCCAATGTGATCGTCTTTTCGCAAATGTAGATTTAATCTCATATGTATCCATTTTAAGTGTACAACTCATTCAATATAATTGTCCACCAAATATGTATATTAACTGCATGCTTATTAATACAACCCTAAGCTATAGCAAACATTTACGCTAATTTAGTTCGTCTATTGTATACTAGTATCAATTTATGAAAATTATTTTTGCAGTGAACACTCTCGAAGTAAGCGGTCTCAAGGAGAACAAAAACACAGAAAGGGGAAGAAGCTTTGTGCTCAACCAAAAAGATTGTGCATTCACGTTACTTCAAAGAGACCAACATCGGTGTACATTGCTACTGCTACTAGCGAATCTAATGAAGCTTCTAGTGATGCGCACACGGAAGAGTACATCCCTTTGGAGACAGCAACTCCCACACCCACACCTACCTCAACATTTCCCGGTCAATGTTCCCAACCAAGCCTTCAACCTTCAAGTGTACACTCTCAAATGGATCTAGAAGCAGCACCTTTGGATGGTGAGCAAGGTACACTAAGAAGTCATGATATGGGTGATACACAACCAATGACCGAAGAACAAGGGGTAGTAGCATTAGGTAGCAATTCAATGGGTGTTCACACTACCCAATTGAGAAACAAACCGAAAACAAAGAAAAGCAAACCAAAAGAATTCAACAATTGAATGTCACCCAAGGGTTTGAGGCAGCTCATTGAAAAGCTAAATGACAAGCAAAAAGACGCCGTCAAAGAAATTGGGTTTGGCGGCTTCTTGCACTTGCAACTTGACATGATTCCAGGGAAGCTAGCAGTGTGGTTAGTTCGCAATTTCGACACTTGCTCATGCTCCCTGCCCCTCACCCATGGCAGGTTCAGAGTCACCGAGCATGATGTCTATATGACATTAGCTCTTCCCAAGGGCCCCTTTGAGGTGATTGAGGCCAAAAGTGAAACGAATTCTAGTACGGAATTCAAAACCTTATTCAAGCGATGGAAAGAACAATGGCCTGATCGAGATAGTGTCCCTAAATCTGGGGAGATGGTTGACATGATATGTAGTCAGATAGATGGGGGAGAAGAATTTAAAAGAAACTTCATACTGTTTGTGGTGTCTAGGTGTCTCAATGGGAACCAAAAAGTTGAAGTAAATTACTTGGTACTTGATTCATTATTGGACTTAAGCAAAGTGAGAGAACTCAATTGGGCGCGATACACAATGGCAGCCCTTGTCTCATCAGTTGATGAGTGGAAAGAGAAGACCTCGAGGTTTTTTAGAGGGCCAATACTTTTCCTAATGGTACCTTGAGAATTTCTATTCATTCATTTTATTCATACACTTAATTGGAATCGTTAAATTTTTGCATCATCTAATTTTTCATGCAAGTTTTGTAAAAACAAATTGAACTTTTTTCTTCTTTTCACAACTTTGTTATCTTGACTGGGTTGTTTTCAAAGTGCGGACTGTCAAGCGTCAGTTCCCAACCTTGAGAGGATGGACAAATGATAAAGTGAAATCAAGGGAAGAACAAGAATTTCAAGTCGGTTTTGGCAACGGTGCCCTTGAGGACTCTCTAGATGAGACCGAAATACCTGCTGAAGCTCAAGTGGTTCATGAAGAGGAACCATCTAATGCAACCTCTGAAGCTGCTGAAGCTAAACATGATACTGTAGGGTCAAAAATGAAGGTATATGACCCCCTACGTTAGACTCTTTGCTCTGTACTATATGTAACATTTAAGTGTCTATGCAGTTGGTAAATGGCCATACTTTTATGTTTGTGTGTGATATTTAGAAGTAGATATAATGCTCACATATTCTTGTCATGTGCCCTGACCATCAAATCCAAGGTTAAGTTAAACTTGCAATATAATTACTTGTTTAGTATTTTGATTTGATGTGAATTTGTTATGATGTATAAGGTTTCGATGATAACAAATCCAAGTGTTGTTGTTGTTCCAAACAGACTCTCCAAACAGGTCCTTACTGCTGTTCTCAATGTCTTAAACTTGCTTGACTAATGGTTGACTAAGAACAGGTACTCAAGTCAGCGATGTAAGTGTAGCTGTGAGGAACAGGGCCTGTGCAGTGTTTGAAGCAGCAAATTCGTCTCTCTACAAGATGACTGGTCGTTACAACAAGATGTCTTGATTTAGATTTTATATTTTTAGACTCTTGTTAATATGCCAATTAGAAAGTCTTAATTTACCACTTACTTGAAACGGGTTTGCTTTTTGGAAAATATTTCAGATCACCTTTCAAAACAATCCTGGAAACAGGGTGGTCAGGATGTTTCCAGATTAAGCTGCAAAAAAATGATTTCACACGATTTTTCTCTCTCTGATTTTGGGCAGCTTCTCCAAGATTTGCAAGCAAGATTTTTTATGTAGTATCTTACCCATTACCCTAAAACAGTTATCAAAATCTAAGGGGATTTGCAAAATCTTTTTGAATAAAAAGAATCTTTAACTTTTGGCAAGTGGATAAGGTTGTTGAGAAAATCATGGGCTAAAGGATGAAACCGTGTTGCTGAAGAATCACCGCCTTAAGCAATTAAGGAATTCTTACCAGCTCATGTTACCTCACCCCTTGCGGTTAAAGGACTCTATCTCCTTTAGAAATTTTGGTTTCCAAAAATTTGAGGAATTGTTTTTACCAAGCACTATATAAAGTCGCTTCTTACAACTCAGAAGCATCGATTTTCAAAGGCAAAAATTCAGTGTTCATGAGCTTAAAAGTTTCAAAAAGAAAACCGTGTCTAGTGAGTGAGTTATTTGAGCTTTCAAAGTTGGCATACTAGGACTTCATTGTACCCTATATTAGCTTAGTTGAGAAGCATTGTAATAGGGTGTTTTTCTTTATATTCTTCTTTCACAAAAGTGAGTTGAGTGTGTGTCCAAATCAAGGGGATTTTGGACGTGGGGTAACCTGTCTTAGGGAAGACGGTTACGTGGGTTGCAATTTGTAACAAGGTGTGTTACTATTGTAACGTAATTAGCCCGTTTAGTGAAGTGTGTAAATCCTACACGAGGTAGGTCGTGGTTTTTCACCTCAGTTGGGCTAGAGGTGTTTTCTACGTAAAAATCCTGTGTCCATTATTTCCGCATTCAATTTTGTTGGATTTTCGGCTCTGCATATCTCAGGAACAGCCTGCGCGAACAGTGCCTAAGACTGTTTGCCAGCATATTGCAAAAATCGGACGCCACAATTCACCCCCCTCTTGTGGTTGTGTAATCTCGAAAGCAACAAGTGGTATCAGAGTAGGTTCTCCTTTGAAAGGCTAATACCTTGAGAGATCCTTGAAGATGAGTACCCCACAAGGCATGCTTGAAGGTCAATCCATAACTCGACCACTATACTTCAATGGCCAACACTATGGTTGGTGGAAGAATAGGATGGAAAACTACATCCAAGCCGAGGACTATGAGTTGTGGATGCTCATCAAGAATGGACCACTCATCCCTAAGAAAACAACTGAAAATGGAAAGTCAATCCCCAAGGAGCCTAAAGAATTCAATACTAAAGATTACAAAATGATGGAGAAGAATGCCAAAGCCAAGAAACTTCTATATTTCGAGTTAGGTCCTGATGAATATACTCGCATATCTGAATTTGAGTCGGCCAAGGAGATCTAGGATGCTTTGCAAATAGCTCACGAAGGGACCAATCAGGTAAAGCAATCCTGGATTGAATTGCTTATGAGAAAATATGAGCTGTTTGAGATGGGTGATCGTGAAAGTGTGATGGACATGTACAGTCGCTTCACTCATATAACGAATGAGTTGAAATCCCTGGGAAAATCCTTCACCACTGAAGAATTGGTGAGGAAAATCCTAAGAATTATACATCATTCTTGGGAAGCGAAAGTAACGGCCATCCAAGAAGCTAAGGACATGAACAAGATCACCCTAGATGAGCTGATTGGAAATCTCCAAATGTATGAACTTAGAAAAAATTCCCAGCAGAAAGATGAGACAAAGAGAGATCGAGGTCTTGCTCTAAAGGCCTTAGAAGATGATTCTGATTCTGATGAGGAGGAGATTGCCATGATAACTCAAAAATTTAAGAAGTTCTTCAAGAAAGTTAAAGAAAACAGCAAAAGAAAGGACTTCGGCAAGGGCAGAAACACCTCTCGGGAACAGTTCTCTAGATGCTTCAAGTGTGGCAAGCTAGACCACATTGTGAGAAACTGCCCACTACACAAGGAGGAACAAGAACCCGAACACCCTAGAAAACAGGGGAGGAAACAGGGTGTAAGCAGCTCAGCGAAACGATTCTCAAAAGCTATGCTCGCGGCTTGGGGTGATTCAAGCGAGGATGAGGAAAGGTCTGAAGCCGAGGAAGCTGATGTAGCACTCATGGCAAGAAGTGACACTGATTCAGATGATGGATCAATAGATAGTCTGACTCAACTCAAGAACAAGGTACGTGGTCTAAATAAATCAACTCTTAAGGAATTAGTGTACACTATAATGGATATATGTGCTGAATTAAAAAGGAATGTTCGTGACCTAGAACTTGAAAATGAAATTCTTAAATTGGAAAAACTTGAAGTTGACAAAGAGACACTTGCCTTGCATGAAAACATTAATGTGCTTAAAGAGACTCTACTCATGAAAGAAGAGACTTGTTCTATTAATCTGACTGAGCTGGAAAAGGAATCTCTTGACTTAAAAGGAAAGGTCGAATCTTTGCTGGAAGAAAACAAAAATTTACTTGAGAAAATAAAACAAATGGAATTAGACCTTGTCACAAACAAGCTCTGGAATAGGTCCTCAAGGGCGCTTGAATGGTTAAATACACATCATAGTCGAAATAGAAGAGGACTAGGTTTTGTACCTAAGATGACCTACCCAGTGAATAGAAAATACGTAGGATTATCTGAGAACATTGTATGTTATCACTGTGGTAAAACGGGTCATTATCGTTATACTTGTCCCTCGAGAAAGTATGCCATTAAAAGGAACACAGCTTATGTAAAACAAATATGGGTTAGGAAAGATGAGATTTGTACGTCTAAAGGAATGGGACCCAAGTGGATCTGGGTTCCCAAAACTAACCTATGATCTGTTTTGCAGGCTGAAGTGAGAGAAAACCACCCAGCAAACAACCCAGCAAACAGCGCAGGGAACAACCTAGGGAACAAGCAGCTGTGGTATGTTGACAGTGGGTGTTCGAGGCATATGACTGGTGAAAAATTCAATTTTCTCTCACTTACAGCTTCAGAAGGAGGGAGTGTGGCATTTGGAAACGGCAAATCCGGGACAATTGTCAGTATAGGTAAGATAGGTGAGTCACTCTCCCATTCAATTGACAATGTTTATTTTGTGGATGGATTAAAATACAACTTGCTAAGTGTGTCCCAACTGTGTGACAAAGACAACCTAGTAGTGTTCTCTCCAACACGTTGCTTGGTTGTAAATATGAACACAGGAGATGTTGTGTTGAGGGGGAAGCGACACAAAAATGTTTATAAAGTGTGTATTTCTACTCTTTCCCAAAATAATTTGACTTGTTTGAGTGCTTTAAATGATGATGTTATGCTTTGGCACAAAAGACTAGGTCATGCAAATTACTCGCTTTTAAACAAACTTGTAACCAAAGACTTAGTGGTTGGCTTACTTTCCATCAAATTCAATGATGACAAGGTATGTGATGCATGTGCCAAAGGCAAACAAGTCAGAAATTCATTTAAATCTAAAAGGTGTGTAAGCACTACTCGACCTCTTGAATTGATACATATGGATCTATGTGGTCCAATGAGGATCATGAGTAGAGGTGGTAAGAGGTATGTGCTTGTGATAGTGGATGACTACTCTCGTTTCACTTGGACCTTGTTTTTGGCTTCTAAAGATGAAACTTTTGAAAAATTTCTTGCTTTCATTAAAAAGACTGAAAAGAGGGTAGGATACTCTTTGGTGTGCCTAAGGTCTGATCATGGTACAGAATTTGAAAATTCGAGCTTTATTGACTATTGTAAAGAGCATGGTGTTGATCATAATTTTTCAGCCCCAAGAACACCCCAACAGAACGGGGTGGTAGAACGCAAAAATCGTACTCTAGAGGACATGACTAGAACAATGCTCGTTGCTAGTGGTCTTCCTAGAAATTTTTGGGCTAAAGCCTTAAACACATCATGTTACATTATAAATAGATGCATGATTAGACCTCTTCTTAACAAAACTCCTTATGAGCTCCTCAAAGGAAGAAAACCCAATATTTTGCATTTGAGAGTTTTTGGTTGTAAATATTTTGTGCATAATAATGGAAAGGATGCCTTAGGGAAATTTGATCCAAGGAGTGATGAAGCAATATTCCTTGGTTACTCCTCACATAGTAAGGCATACAAAGTGTTTAATAAGAGAACCTTGTGTGTTGAAGAAAGTGTGCATGTGCTTTTTGATGAAACTAACTCTCTAAGTGAGAATGATGCACAGGAGGAAGACCTTGAACTAGGTCTTGTTAGAAAAGACTTGCTGCTCCAAGATGAACAAGGTAAGGAAGCCACTGAGGGATCAAGGTCTGAAGCTGTTCTTAAGGAAGGTAAGCAAGGTGTGAACCAAACAGGGGGAAACAGGGTGGAACCCTATTCGGGACAACATCAGCCGAATCCTTCAGGGATAAATTCAGGAACAAGTTCCCAAACAGGCTCGAGAACTGGTTCTGAACCTGTTTCACGAAGTATTCCAGCTAGGATGGAGAGCGTGTCTGTGAACCCACTTTCATCACGATCATGGAAATACCAAAGTTCACATCCTCTTGATCAAATTTTGTCTGATATTAATGCAGGAGTTCAAACTAGATCTAGGCTCAAAAATTTCTGTGCTTTCTATGCTTTTCTCTCAAAAATTGAGCACGCTCTTGCAGATTCAGATTGGGTCACATCCATGCAAGAAGAACTCCATCAGTTTGAAAGGAACAAGGTATGGCACCTTGTGCCACGGCCAGAGGATAGAACAATCATTGGAACCAAGTGGGTATTCCGTAACAAGCTTGATGAGTGCGGAATAGTCACTAGGAACAAGGCCCGGCTGGTGGTTCAAGGCTACAATCAAGAAGAGGGAATTGATTATGAAGAGACCTTTGCACCTGTTGCAAGGATGGAGGCCATTCGAATCTTGATAGCCTTTGCAGCACACATGGAGATCAAGTTATATCAAATGGATGTCAAAAGTGCGTTTCTAAATGGATACCTTAAAGAAGAAGTGTATGTCAAACAACCCCCCGGTTTTGAAAGTGATGAATTTCCTAACCATATTTTCAAACTTAACAAAGCACTTTATGGTTTAAAACAAGCTCCTAGAGCCTGGTATGAGCGGTTGTCAAGTTTCTTATTGGAAAATGATTTTAAAAGAGGCAAGGTAGATAATACCTTGTTTCTAAAATCTAAGGGGGAACATTTGTTGATTGTCCAAGTATATGTCGATGACATCATATTTGGTGCAACTCATCATGATTTGTGCAACGAATTTTCAAAAATGATGAGGAGTGAGTTTGAAATGAGCATGATGGGTGAGCTTAATTTCTTTTTAGGCTTGCAAATCAAGCAAACTTCAAACGGCACCATGATCCATCAACAAAAGTATGTCAAGGAGTTACTTAAGCGTTTTGGGATGGAGTCGGCCAAGCCCATTGATACTCCCATCTCTCCCTCAACCAGGTTGGTAATGGATGATGGTAGTCCCTCAGTTGAGGAGAAATCCTATAGGGGCATGATAGGGTCACTCCTATACCTAACCGCTAGTAGACCTGATATTGTTTTCAGTGTTGGTCTATGCGCACGTTTTCAGTCTAACCCTAAAGAAACTCATCTAAAGGCTGTTAAACGGATTTTAAGATATTTAAAACATACACCTGATCTAGCCTTGTGGTATCCTAGAGGTTGCAACTTTGATCTTGTTGGGTATGCTGATGTTGATTATGCAGGTTTCTTGGTTGATAGAAAAAGCACCTCAGGTATGGCTCACTTTCTTGGACCTTATTTGGTATCTTGGGCAACCAAAAAACAACTCTCTGTTGCCTTGTCCACAGCAGAAGCTGAATATGTGGCAGATACATCCTGTTGTGCTCAATTATTATGGATAAGGCAACAACTCAAGGATTTTTGTGTTGACATAGGATGCATTCCTATTTATTGTGACAATACAAGTGCAATTAATATTGCCAAAAATCCATGTCAACACAAAAGAACAAAACATATTGACATTCGTCATCATTTTTTAAGAGACAATATTGAAAAAGGAGTGATCTCAATGCATTTTTATGCCACAGAAAATCAAATTGCTGATATATTCACCAAGGCACTAAGCAGAGAACAATTTGAAAGGAATAGACTCGAATTAGGTTTAATTAGAACAACTTGACCATCTTGTTCTCTCTCCCTGTTGGCAATATTCAAAAGCTACGGGTTCAATATGTTACAATATTTTGTTTGCCATCAATTTCTGTGCTATGTCTAGCATATGTGAGGTTTGCAACCTGCTGACACTCATTGAGGTCTAATGAGATTGCCCTTATTGTCTCATGTTACCAAGCAAGTAACCTCAAGAACAAGCACCAGGAACAGGTACGCCTCTTGTTTGTCAAATGTGTGCAACTAGCTGAGATTTGCTTCACATCTTCCCGAGGCGTGCGCGGCCGGATTTAATGATAAAGCCCGTTGCAAAACGGGCAAAATCTTTAAAAGATCTTGCACGCCTCTCCTCTTTAAAGCTTTCTTCAAACTTGCTTCATTCTCTCACCTCCACCACAATTCTTCTTGCTTTGAAATTCCGTTCGAGAAACCCTAATCTCTCTCCTCCCTCTAAAAAATGGCGTCCCCCATCAGCACCATGAGTTCCGTGTCCTTGACCCAGGGCAACCAGTCACCAAGCACAGCTTTGCAAACAGCCACAGCCCTGTTTGCTCCCACGCAATTTCTGGTGGCTTTCATGGAAGGTAAATCTACTGAACCATCTCGCCCCATTCTTTACAAACCTTTTGGATTTCTGAAAAGCATAGACCTCAGAACAGTAGGTCTAAAATTGGAAGACATTCCCTATAAATTTGGATAGGATTTAGTTCTGTTTGGTAAATCGAGTGTATGTCAGAAGTCTGGTGAACCCCAAGAACCTTTTGGGGCATCTGGTAGAGAAATTGGGGCTACAGATGAACTCTTTTTGTTTGAACATGGCCTGGATGACATCAATTCTTTCGGGCTGTTTCCAGAGCAGGAAACAGGGGCTGGAACAGGGGCTGAGATTTTTGGGGATGACCTAGGAGAAGATTTGTCAAAAGAAGTAGGGGGAAGTAGTGGTCTACTGGAGGAGTCTCCTGTCGAGACTGAACAAGCCACACCGGTACCACAAATCAGTGAGAAACGCAAAAGGTATAAAATTGTGGCTAAGCGCACTAGAATGCCAAGAACAAGACCACTATCAAGGCCTAAAAGCGGCCAAACTGAAGAACCCCCAAAGACTGAAACCCCTGTCAAACCAAAACCACAAATTTTCTCTCCGGCCAAACCCACTACCAGGCCAACCAGAAAATCAACCCAAATTGCTTTTCAATCCACGTCTCGTCCTGCCAAACAGCCTTCTCCTGTTGTTGAGGAAATTGATTCCTCTTCTGAGCCTTCCTCTGATAGTAACACTGAGAACACCTCCTTCAAACAGGGCACTCTCGTGTTCTCAGAGTCCTCAGAGGACAAGCCTCTGTCGGTACCCAAACCAGCCTCCACTGTACCCTCCAAATCATCACCCACAAAAACCCCCAGGCAAGCCTCTCTCAAACACGCCTCCACACAAGACACCCCTACTGAGCCCCAGCCTAAGAGAGCCAAGAAGTCAACCCCGTCTGCAATTTTAGCCAAACTGACCCAACTGCTTCAGAGACGGGTAGTCAGGGGCAAAATCATCAAGGTCAAGTATTTTGAGAAACACAGTCTTGGAGTGTTTCTGCACGAGCTGCGTGCACAGGGGTGGTTTGAACTGTTTACAAACACCCAGCTGGGGTGTTCTGTCCACGAGTTGGCACAGTTTTACGCCAACTGCACTGTCACTGAAGGAGTAGTGACAAGTACTGTTAATGGGAAGCAGCTTCGCGTTGATGCGAAGATATTAGGGGAAATTTTAGGGATTCCCTCCATGGGCTTTGATATATATGTGAGGGAAGATAAGACTGTTCTTGGGACAGCCCGGCTGCTGTTGCTTTCCCAGAAATTCAGCCAGCAACCAAGCCTGTAAACACCCCAGTCAGTGAAGAAAGGGGACATGACATCTCCTCATCAGTTGATATTTTGGTTTATTATCAAAAATGTCATCCCCAGGGGCCAGGTTCGAAATCTTGCCGATGCCATGGATCAGTGTCTTATGGATCTGATGGACAGGGAAGAGCAAATCAACCTTGCTGCCATCATGGTTCGACATATTGCAAGAATTGTAAACACCTCCAGGGAACATGGCCTTGGGTATGGCTTCCTCCTGACTTGTGTTTTTGAGCACTTTGGGGTGGAGTTGCAGAAAAAAGTGGGAGCTCAATTTATAGATGAAATCGGGGGTAACACCCTTATGGGGTGTGGATATACCTTGGTTGAGGGATCTGCCTCTGAACAGGGTATCAAAACACCTCGTCCTCCTGTTTCTGGCAGTTCCTCAGTCAAAGTTGAGGCTGCTCTGGAGGAAAACTCCCGCTTGAATGCCGAGCTTACTTCGGTGAGTGAAGGCTGCCCTGGACGAGGAAAAGGCTCTTAATGCCAAACGCCATGAAGATATCCTCGCTCTTCTTTCTTCTCTCTCAGCAAAATTCTCCCCTCCTGCTCTATGATCATCCCTAGTAGGCTGTTCTTGTAGGCTGTTCTGTTGTGGCCTCATCTGTCTCTTCTCTTGGTTTTCTCCCTTTTGCTGTCTCTGGATTCGCACTCTATGTTGCACTCTTTTGGCGAATAATAGGTTATCTTGTTTTGATTGGCTTTGCCTTGCTTGCTTTTTGTTGAGAATTGCTTGTGTGTGACGAGGATGGCCAATCTCATTACCGTATCAAAACACTTCAGTGTATCGCATGTTGACTTTCCTTCATTACCCAAGCGGTGGAGATAGCAAACACTCTCTGTTTGACTGTTTGCCCTTCCTTTTTAATGATACCAAAAGGGGAAAGATAAGATGACCAATATTGTTTTAGTTTTGCCATGGACGCGTTGATTCTCTTACAATTTAAAATTTTTCGATGCTAGCTGCTTCATGTGAATTGTCAGTTCTATGAATGATTGGCACTAACACTTCATTTGTCCTTGAAGGTCAATATGGTCGCTTGGTTTGTCATCATCAAAAAGGGGGAAATTGTTATGATGTATAGGGTTTTGATGGTAACAAATCCAAGTGTTGTTGTTGTTCCAAACAGGTTCTTACTGCTGTTCTCAATGTCTTAAACTTGCTTGACTAATGGTTGACTAAGAACAGGTACTCAAGTCAGCGATATAAGTGCAGCCGTGAGGAACAGGGCCTGTGAAGTGTTTGAAGCAGTAAATTCGTCTCTCTACAAGATGACTGGTCGTTAGAACAAGATGTCTTGATTTAGATTTTATATTTTTAGACTCTTGTTAATATGCCAATTAGAAAGTCTTAATTTACCACTTACTTGAAACGGTTTTGCTTTTTGGACAATATTTCGGATCACCTTTCAAAACAATCCTGGAAACAGGGTGGTCAGGGTGTTCCCATATTAAGCTGCGAAAAAATGATTTCACACGATTTTTCTCTCTTTGATTTTGGGCAGCCTCTCCAAGATTTGCAAGCAAGATTTTTTATGTAGTATCTTACCCCTTACTCTAAAACGGTTATCAAAATGTAAGGGATTTGTAAAATCTTTTTATATGAAAAGAATCTTCAACTTTTGGCAAGTGGATAAGGTTGTTGAGAAAATCATGGGCTAAAGGATGAAACTGTGTTGCTGAAGAATCACCACCTTAAGCAAGTAAGGAATTCTTACTAGCTCATGTTACCTCACCCCTTGCGGTTAAAGCACTCTATCTCCTTTAGAAATTTTGGTTTCCAAAAATTTGAGGAATTGTTTTTACCAAGCACTAGATAAAGTCGCTTCTTACAACTCAGAAGCATCGGTTTTCAAAGGCAAAAATTCAGTGTTCATGAGCTTAAAAGTTTCAAAAGAAAACCGTGTCTAGTGAGTGAGTTATTTGAGCTTTCAAAGTTGGCATACTAGGACTTCATTGTACCCTATATTAGCTTAGTTGAGAAGCATTGTAATAGGGTGTTTTTCTTTATATTCTTCTTTCACAAAAGTGAGTTGAGTGTGTGTCCAAATCAAGGGGATTTTGGACGTGGGGTAACCTGTCTTAGGGAAGACGGTTACGTGGGTTGCAATTTGTAACAAGGTGTGTTACTATTGTAACGTGATTAGCCCGTTTATTGAAGTGTGTAAATCCTACACGAGGTAGGTCGTGATTTTTCACCTCAGTTGGGCTAGAGGTGTTTTCCACGTAAAATTCCTGTGTCCATTATTTCCGCATTCAATTTTGTTGGATTTTCGGTTCTGTATATCTCAGGAATAGCCTGCGCGAACAGGGTCTAAGACTGTTTGCCAGCATATTACGAAAATCGGACACCACAATTCACCCCCCTCTTGTGGTTGTGTACTCTCGAAAGCAACAGAATTCATAAGGAAATGTCAAAATAGCCCCCAAGCCAGTAGACTTGTGTGAAGTCTCAAGGATGAACATAACCTAGGACCTTATGTTGCTTAGCCTGTCTTTGTTTTGATCAGGCACTTCTTGTGGATGCTAAGAAGGCGAGCAATGAGATCATCACCAATACTCATGTCTTGGCAGGGGTGATCACAGAATTAGAGAAGTTGGTTCCTAAAGCACATGCTTCACTAAAGAGAGTAAGAACAATAGCTGTGCAAACCACAACTGCCGCACTGTTTGCAAAGACAACTTTGCCGGGGAAGTCAAAGATTACCAAACTGGTACTCTCACTCGACCCCTATGAGTCGGAAGATTTCTTGTTGGCAGTTGATGCAATCGAGAAGCAATTTTTGACTTCCCAAAAAAGCAAACATCACTTCCCACAATTTACTCCGCTAAGTTTCAGCCTCGGCTTGTCTCAAGCAGAGAATGAGCCAACAGTCACTCATCTCTTCATGCATGAAGCATAGCATGAAGAAGAGACTGAAGAGACTGCCCTTGCTACTGGAGTTGTGATCAGAGAGCTAGATGTTGATGTTCCATTGTGAGATGTACAAGAAACAAGCTATGTTGGGAAAGGCAAAGCTATTATGGAGGAAGTGTCAAGAAGACCAAGAACGAGGTCCATGCAATGCAGTAGCATGCAAGTGCTAACAGGTATGTTTCCACCTTTGTTCCTTGGCCTCTCTCTGTGTCTCTCACTATTTGTCTCTGTCTCTCTCTCTTTACATAATGAATGTGAACATGGCCTGACACAAGCAGCTAACAATGTAGTAAATGGTCCAATTACAGTTGTCTAGCCTTTCCATTCTAGAAATACTTATTGTTACTGCCACTTCCACTACTATATTCAGAGTGATCAGCATAGAAGTAAAAACAAGAATTAGGGGCCCAGTTTGTCTAAGCTCGCAAAAGATCTAATCACTGCATCTAGGCTATATATGAAATGATCCTTCTAAATATGATTCAAAATCCCACCTATCACTGTAATAAATGGCCCAATTACAGTGGTACACCAGCAAAACTTGGATCATTTCTTTGAGCTTTGTACAGGTGTAAAGTCTGAAATAATTTCTTAAGGAAAACTTGCTTGTCGCTGTTCTTTTGGAATTACTTGGTCTTAAGATGGGAATGTTGTTAATGCTGAGGAAGCTTTGGCTTCCTCTGTGTAAGGTCCATCCGTTGTCCGTCAGCACTAGTATAGAAATGCTCATTGTTACTACTACCACTATAACTGCGACTATATTCAGAGAAATCAACATATATAAAACTGGGTGCAAGTAAAAATGAGAATTAGGGGCCCAGTTTGTCCAAGCTAGAAAAAATCTAATCACCTCATCTAGGCTATACATGATCTGATCCTCCCAAATTATTGTTGGCATCCCAACTAAAACTGCAGTAAATGGTCCAATTACAATGGTACAGAACTGAATTGGATCATTTCTTTGAGCTTTGGACTGCTGTAATTTTTCAGTTGTACCTTATTATTGCTCTTTTTTTTTTTTTGTGGGTAACCACATGGTTGTGTTACAAAAATCTTCATCTGTCAAGCAGAGCCTCAAGGAGACAGTGTTGCCCCTGCTACTGGAATTGTGATCAGAGAGCTAGATGCGAACGTTCCATTGAGAGATGTACTAGAAGCAAGCTATGTTGGCAAAGGCAAAGGCATTATGGAGGAAGTGTCAACGAGACCAACAATGAGGTCCATGGTATCCAGCAGCACGCAAGTGCCAACAGGTATGTTTCCACCTTTCTTCTTTGCCTCTCTCTCTCTCTCTCTCTCTCTCTCTCTCTCTCTCTCTCTCTCTCTGTCTTCTTTTTTGTTCTTTACCGTGTCTCTCTCTGTCTCTCTCTCTCTCCCCCCTCTCTCTGTGTCTTCTTTTTTGTTTCAATGACATTTGACTATAACAGTTCTAGGGATGTGCTTGTGGTTTCAAGGGTAAGGGTTTTTAGATTAGTTTTAATGACATTTGATTATAATATATAGATCTCTACCTAAATACTATGTAGATTTTATATGGATTAATAATAATCTAATTTATTTTGACATGTGTGCTTGGACTTTATAAGTATCTTTTTGGATGAGATGAAGTTTCAAGTAATTTTTTGTACCACTTGGGTGAACTTTTGCAGTTAATTGGTCGAACTTAAACGAGTATTGTGGTTCACTTGTACATTCTTTTCATAAAGGGATGATTTTCTTTATAATAGTTTACTCCTTTTCTACTAGAACTTATGAGCTATTGGCTGGGCACAAGATGTAGGGTTTTGGTGGTCTTAGATACATAGAAAGATGTGCAGTAAGATGTCGCTTGATGAGGGAGCTATTGGCATGGCTGCTTTAAGGCAATATGCTTACAGTTGAAAGTAACCATGCAATAAAACCTGAGTATGGTGGGCGAAGGACACCCTGCACCTTTCTTAGTTATTACTCTGGGGCATGGATGTGAATAGGGATATCTTAGACTCATGATATGCATGGCATGTCCTGTCAATTTGGGTTATAGTGAGGATCATATCCAAGAGTTTAAATTGCTGTGTTTTGCCTTGGTTTCTGAAGTTTTGTTACTAGAGTGATTGTGGTTGATCATTACAGTTCTTTTAGCAGCAAAGAATGTCTGAGAGACAGGCATGTACTAGCATTCAGGTAAGAGAGTACATAACCAACAAGCTTCTGCTATTTCAGGGTTCGAATTGTGAATGATCAGTCTCATAGAGCCTGTATCTGCTGTCTTTTGCTATGGATTTTTATGAAGTTACTTGCTAGAACACTTGGACTTCTTTGTTGGTGGGTATTTCAGGTTTTTAGAAAGTCTATCTTTGCTGCCCAACAGCCCATTTAGCTTGTGAAGAATTATCAGTGTTTGGGATTTCCTAAAAAATCATAGATGCAAACACAATGTCACATGCATTGCTACTCCATGTGGAGATGCAGGAAACATAATGTTACATGAATTGTCAGAGAACTTCTATGCTTGTGAAATTTTAAATTTTGTATTTGGGAATAGCTGCAAATGCTATCCTGTTCCCCAACTTGAGGAACTTGGAATATGAATGACCATGTGAAGTTACAACAGGAAGATGTATCCTGTGCTTCAGGATCTGTGGACATGAATTCAACTGGGCAATTGCAACTTAACAAGGTAGATGTGTCAGAAGTGTCCTTTATTTATTCTTTATGACATCTTCTTTGCAGATCTCATTGGAAATGTTTTTAGTTAACTTGGCAGATCAGGATAATGCTAAAACCCTAGATTTTAACTGAACACCTAGGGAAGAGTCAGAGCTGAAATTAGAAAGCCTAGCTAGAGGTAAAGGTCAAAAACATTCTGAATTTGGCTTTGGACATCCAAAGATGATACTCAAAATCCAACATTGAATGAACAATGTGGTGTAACAAATTGTCAACAATTTTGCTGGTGTTTTGATCAATTACTAAGGAAGAGTTTATGAGCAAGCCAAAACCACCTAACTAGGATTTCCTAAAAAATCTAAGATGCATTGCTAGTTAGTATTCTTCCTTTAAAGTACTACTTTATGAACTTGACTAATATAAAATTTTGTTTTGAAAGAAGATGCAGGAAACAGAATGTTAGAAAGGCGCAACTATCCTCACCAGGAAAGGAAAGAGTTCACACCATTTTTGTGCTCTCCTTACATGCAAAGGAACGTGAGTATCTTTAGGGCAATAGCCTATGAACCGAAGCTATATGCAGATTTTGTGTTTAACTCATCAGAAGACGAAAGGTAACTACACACTGTTTACACTTCATAGTATGCATTTCATCAACCTGATCCCAAAGGATTGTCTAAGCTAGGTGATTCTTAAATTAGGCATTGACCATCAATATTTTCTCTAGCATTCTGCTTTTGAGATTTGTGGACATGGTAATTTGAGGAATACATGAATGTTTCTGTCTTTGCTATTCTGAGTTGATTTTTATATCCATTTGATAACTAATATGTCGTGGGTGATTGATTCACTCTTTGCTATCCTGAGTTGCATAGCCAAGTCGTTCATATGTAAATAGCTTTGAAATCATCAAAACCATTTTCTATGTACAATCCAAGCATAATTTAATGTACAATTTATCTATTTATTTTTGTAGCCAAGTGTTGTATCATGATACATACTATGTGGCTATAAGACGTGCGCTTTCAAGTCTTGCTGGGCATAATGACGTTGACAAAACCGTCATCAATATTTGGGCGCATATACTGAATGTACGTGAACAGTATAGAGATCGATCTGGCATTCATCGGGTTTTCTTTACAAGTGAAGCATTGGTAAGTCAATTATAAAGATTCTTATATAACTTTTCACATGAATATATATGCTTTTACATATGAACGGTTAGTCAAGTAAAAATCTTTTTTTTTTTTTTGGGTTTTACCTTGAAGGATGTATACATCAAGACAAAAGATGAAGCGCAAGCAAAAGCTGCATTCTTTCATAGGCTGAATGAGGAGCTGTCATTTACTCTACATGTCAAATTCAAGGAAGTTGACTTGGTAAAATTTACTCAAACATATTACTTTTAAATGTAATTTTTTGTAACTGGTTTTGCTGGTAGCTATTATTTGGAAATTAGGTAATCACCATGATGGGTATGTTATTCGACATTGACCAGAAAAAAAACTTTATGTTGGGTTTTCAGGTGTTTTTCCATTGTGTACACAAGAAAAGACAAATTGTTCTTTGCTTTAATTTCAAGGACAAAACTGTGGATATAATAGAACATAAGAAAACAAAGCCTGCCTATACGAGTTCTTCATAGATAATTTGGTGAGGTTACACATTGTTGTTTTGTTTTATTATTTTTCAAATGAAGCATATAACGATACTATTTTTTTAAAAATCATATGCAAACCAAGCAGAGCACACTTTTGGGAGAATATATTGTCAAGGAATGGAGTGATGATAGGAGAGGGACTTCCATTCAACAGTTTTAAGAAAGACACATAGATATGCCTTGGAAAATCGACAGTTCCAAATAAGATCACAATGGAGGTATTTGTGTTATGAGGCATATGGAGGAATACAAAGGTGTGGCAACCCATTGGGATGTTGGATTGAGGAAGAATGAGGTTAGCATGCTGCAGGCTTTCTCACTTAAAAGTGTTTCATCTTTCATTACATATTGTCATCATTATCAAATGAGAGAGAATCAATTGATAATATTCAACGGATGTCTCACAAACCCCTTTGCTTTTTTATTTTTTGGTTTTTGTGTTTTTGGGGGGAGGGTCATCATTCTCATGGGTTTTTTATATGTATTTTTTTTCCCAAGGGGTGCTTAGCTCAAATGCATGGATATTGGATATTGTTTTCTTGTTCCTCTCTTCTTTTCAATTTTTTCCCCCCGAAAAGAATTGATAAAATTTGTTTATGTATAGCAACTCGATGTCAGGTCGTTATCTTTTGTTTCTGCTTATCTTATGAGGTTCTAATACAAGTTAATGGATCTTCTTGCTGCCCCCTCTCCCCACTTCCCCCGTTTCCAATCTTAGGTTGTTGGAATTCATAAATTAAGGGTGCAATACTGCCACAAGATCGTCACATCATCTACTAATGTCATTGCTCCAGAGGCGAAGAACATGGTAGTTGCCTATGAAACTACAAAGCTCAAAAGTTCAAGGAAGTAGTGGTAAGTTCTAGGATACTACTGCTTATGTTTGGCTATTCAGTTTGAAAACTAATGGATATATGCCATGAATGTAGTAGCTTAATGAATTCTACCTATACAAGGACTTTATGGTCAATTTAATTCTTAATGTTAAATCACAAATCAAAATACCTCAAATAAAAATGCTATATTTAGTTTCTAATTAAACTAAATTTTAATTTTTAGCTTTACTTTTAAAAGAAATAAATTTAACTTGTAATAAAGTAAGTAAAGATTTCATATTTGCAACTGAATGAATATTCAAGTTCCCTTTGACAGAGGAAACTGCCCCAGGGGCAGAAGATTATATTAGAATGGTTGTTTGTGAATGAATGAATATATGGTGTGAGACAAGGAATAGCATTTGTAGCTGAGGATTATATTTTTATTTGTGCTATTTTTGTAGGTCTTGAGTTCTTGTCCTACTTGCTTTGTATTGCCTACTGTTAAAGGCAATACAATTTAGTGAAAATTTTGGACATAAAAAATCTCATCAATGGTGTTTGTGAATGGAAATAATTCGATCTCTTAAGAATTAAATTTACCATAAAGTCCAGAAAGATGTGGCAAGTATTGTGAGAGACTTTATGCCTAGTGGGCTTGCCTGTCTGATGATTAAACCACCAGAGATTCAGATTGTGAAGTTGTTCCTGCTGAAGACTTTGTTCCTAGTTGGCTTGGGGAGATGAAGGGTAAGTCGGAGGAGTATTTATATAATTAGTTTAATTTCTTTTTTGGTATGTATATGACTAGATAGGAACCATCTCTTAGAAAGTAAATTTCCACGTCTACATAATTGTAAGACACACTGTTAAATATTTTTCAATTACTATTTGGTCAATGGAACAGCTTAGGAATTGTAGCCAACCAATATACAGGCAGGATTGTCTCAAGTTTTTTCTCAATTTGATCTCTGGTATGGACTCAGATTTTGAAAAGGAGGGAGAAACTAAGGAGACTTATTAACTCTAGAACTGAAGTACTCAAACTGCCCTGATGAAGTTGAAATTTGTGGCCTCCTTATTGGCAGTTTGAACATATTTGAACCACCGGAAAGCCTGGACAAGAAATGTTGCATTGGTTGATTGATAAATGTTATTGCAGTTTCGCTTCTTCATAAAGCATTAAAAAAAAAAACCACTCGAATACAGACAAAAACACATTTAGTTTAATATTTTTCTCCCTCACGTCTCACTATCATCTTGGATGAAACAATTTTGAGAAACATTTCAGATTGATACCTATTATTTTGCATATGCATTATTTTATATTTTGTGAACTTAACAACAGAAGTGAGGCTTAAGGGCACCAATTAGAGAATCAAAAAAGTTGGATTGAAACATTGATAATTGTAAAATTAATTAGGAAGTAGTAACTCTTACAGCTTAGGATTGAATCATAGGAGGTTTACGTTTTCCCTTATTTGGAGACAGTTCTACTTATGAGAGGCTGAGAGCTGGCATTCATGACTATATCTCTCTAATTCAGTATGGTTTAGTACCAATGCTTTCCCCCTCTCCATTATCAGCCCACTAGATCAACAGGGACCCAAGAATTAATCTACCTAAAAAATTCAATGTTATTGCCCAAGAAAATAACGATACAACATTTTTCAAAACAAATATGTAGTTACACGTTGCATGGTTTTCATCTTAAACTCACAAAAATAGGTAATCATCCAAGTCATTGTTGAACTGAGCTTCTCCAAGTGTTTTTGATTATCAATTACCAATTACTAAAGGGCAACTTACTCCATGGATTGTCATGGGATAAACCAAATTCAGGTTTGAGCTTAGTCTACATTGGACTCAATAAATGCTTATTATCTCACTGAAAACATGCTCTATGTCCACCTTAATTCAAAGTTCGACATCGAGCCTTTTTTTCAGCCAGTTAAATTTGAGAAATTAGGTCGGACTCAACAAATGCTTATTATCCCACTGAAAACATGCTCTATGTCCACCTTAATTCAAAGTTCGACATCGAGCTTTTTTTTCAGCCAGTTAAATTTGAGAAATTAGGTCGAACAAAGTTTTACCAAACTTTTTTCCCTCGAGTTGGACATCCTTGAAAATAGGAAAGAATAAATTGGGGGAACTCGTTATTCCTATATTGAATTGCCAGAAGATCCACAGAACTGAGATCTACTTGCTATACATACTTGGCCAGAAAGCTGCAGCAAAAGTAATTCAAGTTAAAATACCTCAGCTATATACACAAAGCTGTACTACAAAATTACAAGCGAACTTAGGGGGGTAACAGGCTGCATACCCAATGACTTACAGGATGCAAAAATTATAAAGACATTGGATAGATGCTAAATGTAATACTGGTATTTACATCAGACCTAGCCTAATTTCTGGTTCTAAATGCTGCAGTAGAAGAAAAGAAGCGAGCACAGAAAGTAGGATTGACAGCAGCCCATGAAATGAATCATTATGCAGCGTAGAGGCAGCTAACGCCTTAGGAGGGGCCCTTCCGGTAATAGCAGGAGCAACTGCTGGCCTGCCGGTTATGTGTTGTTGTTCATCAGTGGGTAAAGGATTGGGTGCTTTTCCGGTAGGAGGTGACGTTGATGGTGCTTCTTTCCCATCAGCACTTAGATCTTCACCTAAAGAAAAACCAAGAACATGAGAATCTTTCACGTAGTTGATATATTTACCAACACCAACAGCAGCAATGCTCCACTGAAACTTAGGTGGCATCAATAAAAACATCAAAAGATATACTTGTGTCGTTTGTAAGCAACAATGAAGGTTTATTTGTCAGAACAATGATGCAAGAAGGCCCTGTTTTATTGGAGTTCCATCTCTAGAGTATTCTAAGTGTGTACAACTCTTCAATTGTTGGGACTTTGAAGCAAATACCATATGTACCCTGACTCTGAGTGTCCTCAGCTGTTCTTAAGATCCTTGCTCTAAACCAATCTATGGCGTGGGTAACTTTGATTTGACACAACTACAGACACATTTCAAACCATAGAAAAGGGATGACATTGCACAGAACATGCCGCAGCATCTCTGAATCGACGTATATAGGAATGGTACAACTATACAAGTTGTAGAAAGAAACAGCAAAAAGCTTGAGCACTCACAATCTGAGAGAGACCAACCAAGTTTCATGTTCTCCCTGTCAAACACCATGCGATATCTAGTCATGAAGTTCTCTACATGATAATCTTTCATTCCCAGAATGCCCTGGTGATCTGAATGTATGAGAGACATCCATCCCCAAAATGATTGTGGGAACTTTAGAGACCAACGATATTGAAGGGTTTTGTTCAACAGCCAACAGTGAGTTCAAGCCACCCAGCTGCATAAAGACAACAGAAGAATGAAAAATCATCCAACCTCAAACACTTAATGCCCTTCCAAGAACCATTTAAGAATCACCTTTGCATTTATCTTCAAGGGGCAGTTAGTGAGATATTGATCATTGACCCTTGTAGGAGCCATGCACTGTGTCACAATTCCAAAGTCTGCCAGATTCTTTTTCTTCCAGGGACCTAAATCATAGTAGCCATATTAGCATAGCAATTAGAGCAATAAGTACAAAGTTGCAGACAACTAGACAATACCATAAAGGTCACAATTCTTCCTCTCCGGAAGTAGGCATAAAAGAAACTTAGGAGGCCAAGGAAGTTTGGACTGTAAATCCTCGAACATCTTCTCCACTCTCACCAGGGGGAGGGATACCCGTTGGGGAGTTCATCAACATAAGTGAGGAGCATTTTAAGCTTAGAACCACCTTCAGAAGCTAGACCAGCATGCATCTCAACAGCGATGGCATCAACTTGCCTCAATCTACTCAAGGGAGTTTGATAAGCAAAGATCAAAACAGACAAACACAAATAATGGGAAAAAATTGAACGGGACAGGTGGGGTATATAAACAAAAGCATTTCAATTGTAGCCTCAATAAGCACAACTGATAAAATTTTTGACAGTTGTTACCAGAGACTTGGGTTTAAATTCTACCTATATCAACCTTTATGCCTCATTTGCCTCCTAGAAAAGGAACAAAGCATTTCAACATCAAACTAAGGTGACAGATTGAATTGCCAAATAGCCATAACCTTATAGCATGTGACTGAATCCAAATGTGCAAGTAAAGACGGAAGCTACACAAAATTCTAAGGAAAATTTATTACAGAAGAGAAAATGCTACGCCAACTATTGTGTACGAACACTTTAGCTGGCATTGAGCAATGGCAATGGCACTATAAAGGAACCTATTAGTCAAGCCCTTATGTGGTTGTGACTTGCAGAATCACTACTCCGGCTTGTGAATTTGATGAGCCCCATCTTGCACCCTTTAACCATCAGTGGCATCACCAATGCTCCCTTTATCGTCTTCCATCCTGAGAGCAAAACCCAGCCCACTTATGAATAATTGATTGTAGTTGATATGCATGTACGTAACTGACTATATATGTTCATTCAATCTTTTATCTACATCTAATCAACTATGTGTTCATCTAATCCTTTATGAATACATCATGGAGTTAGTTTCAGAGCTCCACTCGAAGTTTGGAAGCTTAATTGACTATTTTAGGCTGTGATTTGATCACAACATTAAACATTTCGTAGCCCCGTAAATAAGCAAATCTGAGCAAATTAGACAACTGGAAGAGAGCGTGTGTGTGTGTGTAGGCGGATGCTGATGGTCTTCAATTATGGAAATCTGTATTTAAAATATACCAGCACGAATTAATGAACTGATGCCTAATTAAACACGATTCAATTACACGAACCCTAAACACACGTGATTGATAATTTGTAAACAAGTTACAGAAAATACAAAAAGAATAAAATCTTAGAAAAAGAATCAATATTTTTGAAGTGAAAAACATGCCAAATCAAAAAACGGTATACATGCTTTTGACATAGTGCACTAGTTCCTCTTCTCAGGACGGTTTCTGCTGTCATGAGAGGTAACTTGCTTGCAGTAGTGGCACATCCGTGCATGCATTTGCTGCTCAACTGCTTTCTCAACTCCTGTCTTCATTCTCTTGGCTCTTCCCTTTGTGACCGAAACTGGAGTGGGTTGTATTTCAATTATATCTGGCACCGTACACCCAAAATATGTCTGAAGATCTGTAGATGCATTACTCATGGAACCACCATTAACCACTTCTTCAAGCTTCTGTTGAATTGATTCGGCTGCATTTATCACATATTGCAACTTATCTACATCCTGCCCTACCAAATCCATGCACTTATACAACCATGACCAGGCATCAGAAATCATCCTATTTTGCTGCCCCACTTGTGCATAGCTTGTAGACACAATTGTGTCAAGCTCAAAGATAGATTTCTTGGCCGCTAGTTTCGTCCATCTATCAACTTTAAAGCATGCAGGAATCTCTTTTAATAACTTCAACACAAGCAAAATATGAGCACAAGGAATCCCTTCAGATTGAAAGAAGCAGCATGTGATTGTAGCATCCTGGGATTCCTTGTTATACACAACATATCTATATCTCTGATGCCTTTTATCCTCTACTTTGTAAGTGCTGTCACCCTCTATAGTGCTGATGCTTAATATCTCACAATTAAACAATGCATCACATAACTGGTCGCAAAATATGTAGAAGTTAGTATGTGTGTACATGACCCTCCTATGTTTTTCTATGTCCAAAGGCGTCTTCAGCTTAGGCAGGGAGATTAAGGATGCATTTTCAGCCTTGCTTTCTCGATGCCGCTGAGACTCAAGGGCATGCACAAACCTAACCCAAAACTCCACCAAACTCAATATTGGAGTTGTCAAGTTCCCAAACATAGCATTTTGACTCTCGGAACCTAACGTAGTCCTCATAATGCCCCCTAAGAAATCCTCCTTGAAATAAACTTGTACCCAATCCTCTCAAATGTCATATATATGTTTCAACTAATCATTACTGCCTAAGTTGAAATCAACTAGAATATCTACCCACTTTGCTTCAAACTCCTCCGGGGTATCAGATGCCCAAACACATAGCTTGACCCACTCTAGGAAATCTTCACAACCATTTAATAAGTGACCCACTTTCTTGGGCAACTTTCTCATAATATGCCATATACAGTACCTATGGGTGCACCTCTCAAACACAGAGAGTACCCCTTGCCTGATTGTTGGATCCTGATCAGTAATTATGGCTTTTGGCTTGTTTCCCCCCATTGCATCAATGAAACACTGGAATAACCACTTGAAAGACTCCACCTTTTCATCTCGTATCAACCCCGCACCAAAGCAAGTGAGTTGGCGATGATGGTTGATGCCCGTAAACAGAGCAAACACCATGCCATACCTATTAGTCTTATACTTTGTGTCGAAAGATAATAAGTCCCCAAATAATGCATAGGACCTCCTACACAAGGAATCAGACCAGAAGACATTCTTGAGCCTATTCTCCTCATCAAGCTCATGAGCATAATAAAAGCCAGGATCAACTTCTTTTCTTTTCTTTAAGATATGTACAAACATGTGCGCATCTAAATCTTTTATCATTGCCTTTAAATCCCTCTTGTAATTCTTGAAATCTTGCTGGTCACATCCCATATATTCATAGCCCCAAACTTGCTCTTTCAGGAGATGATAAACCTTCGAAGCCCCAACATTTGCTCTCCCATATTTACAAATGAAGTCCTTGTGAATAGAATTGATGTTCCTAGAAGACCGTAGGAACTGTCTTCGGCTTGTGCTGACTAGAGGATGCACATGGCCAGCATGAAAAGTACACACTTCAAACTGACCGTCATTCATAGAGCTCACAACCATACGTGCATTGCATCCTTCTCTAGTTTCAACCCTTCTCCGTTTAACCCTTCTTTCCTCAACATTCTCTCTTGCTCTAGATATTGCATTAGCTAAGGCAACTGCACTTTGGGGTGGACTTTTATGACGCTTCCTATACCCTTGTTTTGAACAAACAAAGACCTTCCAAATCTTCCCTGACTTATTCTTTGTGGTGGAAGACTTCCGAGCACTAAACCCTACACAATTGGCATATCTCTTGTAAAATGCTAGAGCGTCCTCAATGTTTTTAAACCTCATTTTCAACTTAGGTATAAAGGATGCTTCCTCACAAACTAGAACCCACTCCCCTCCAGCATCAATGGATGAATTGGTCTACACCGGTGTCAAATCATTTGAATCTATTTTTTATCAAAAAAACACAACAATTAACATCACTAGAGATATATTGTATGAATGCATATTGAAACTACTAAGCAAAAAACATAGTTTGTTGTATGAATGCATCTTGAAACTACAACATTTTAGCATCAATACACCATAGCATACAAAAAGCCAACAATAGCACCACATACTTCCCAAAATGACAACAAGCAAGTTGAAACACAAAAGAAAATATGTATAGGTGACATTACAAGATGTTCTTCTGCTCTCTACCACACAAGGATCACTTTGCAGGTGATCAGGCTCGGAATGCTGGGAATGTTGGTCTTTGTCACCAATAGTTTGATCATCAACATTGCCACCTACGGGAATAGTTTGTGAAGTGGGCATCTCACTGCACGAATGTTATCAAAGGTATCATCATTCAAAAAACAAAAACACACATAAAACAAAACCTCAACTCTAAAATTTACCGCTGCAATCGCATAAATTAATTAAAATATAGATGCAAAGTTTGGTAAAAACTCCACCACTTAGTTCACAAGGATGAATCTACAAGGCATCGACCTCGTTCAGTTTTAAGAAACGTACATGATCACCACGATAAATACCCATGTTCACTAAAATATATGTGCAAGTTCACTAAAGTACACGTATATGTTCACCACGAAGAATATATCCAATATTATTAATATGAATGCACAAGTTTACTAACACAAAAGTGACTAAGCAGACTAATATATAAATTCATCAAAATATGGGTGCAAAGTTCACTAAAAAATCAATGACTTAATTCACAAGAATCAATGCAGAAGTCGTGCACTTAGTTCACATTAAGAAACGTACATGTTCACCATGATGAATAGTCCCGTTCACTAAAATACATGTGCAAGTTCATTAAAGTACACGTATAAGTTCACCAGGATCAATATATCCAATTTCATTAAAAATACAAATAGAATCCAAGAAATTTAGCATTCAAAGGAATACCTCTTTGTCTTTATTTTTGGTTCCTCATATGGATATATTGTATTAAAAATGGTTCACATGTTGGATCGACACTAGTTTTGTGGTAAGACTCACATAAAGGATGAAAACCAACGAATCATTACTGATGCCACAGTGAAAATGGACAACAGTGAAAGCTACAGAGAAACATAGTCCTCTATTTCCTATTAGTAGCTGGAGAAGAAAAACCTAGGTCTAACTAGGTTAAGTTTCTAGCATCTTTATCAACATTCACAAAAATTCCTACTAAAAACCCAAATAATTATAACCTGTGTCATAGTCAGGACAAGTACTAACTTGTAAACACATAGTCATCTTCTCCCTATTAATGGCCAGGGAAGAAAAAACCCAGTTCTAATTGGGTTAAGTTTATGGCATCTTTGTCAACATTTACCAAATCATAACAAAAAACCCAAATAACCCATAACGACAAATTACACTATTTCCAACCATGAAAATTTCAAATCAGATCAACAGGGAACGAAAATCCTAACACACCACTAAGGCCAAGCAACAAGGTCCCAACATTACTTGGAAGAATTGAGTTGTTTGTGTGTACCATGTCATTGTTGTTGTATGAGATATCGTATGATTCTGGAAGGGATACAATTCCACCGGAAGCATACATTGAGGGTCAATTCTACATGGATGTGGCCGAATCTATGTCATTAGGATAACTAGCAATCCATAATAATTATGCTAAAAACAGTAAATTGAAAACTTGAATAATTAAACTAACATAAATTAGCCACACCCTAAACATGATTAACTATGACAATTAAACACTAACAGTTCACAACTGACTAGAAAGCGATAAAACTACAAAAATTTAGGTTTTATGTGAAACAATTAGACATCTAATTCAAGCCACTTACCACCATTCAGACCAGAATGAATAACTCGTTCTTCCCTTCTATATTATCCTGCATCCAAGCAAAACCCAAACCTTCTTTACATGAACTCAAATCCTAAAACCCATAATTAATCAAAGCAAAACAATTAAAATAGCAAAATCACAAACAACTAGGGGGTTGAGATGAGTACCCAGATTCGCACACTGCCAAAATCGAACAGGCAAAATGAAAAGAGCAAGAACTGAAACAAATATAAAATTCTCATTCGAATTAAATGAAGCTCAACTCAATCACACTAACTTTGAATGACTAAAACCAAATATGCAACTACAAAACAAAATGAAAAGAAATCAGACTTGAAGAACGGCTAGAAACAGTAAAAGAGAGGGCACAGATGCTGGAAGAAAGAATGGAGTATTGCTGGGACGAGAGAGAAACTGTCGGAGAGGAAGAGAGATGCTGAGAAACGCGAATTCAGAGCACGACGACGAAGGAGAGGAGAGTGTTTGACCAGAAGGAGAAGGGAGAGAAAGGTGAAACACGAAGATGTCTGACCCGAAGGAGAGGAGAGAGAAAGAGAAAAGGCGAAGAGCACGTGAAGAACGGCTAAAAAACCTGAAGGAGGCCGCTATTTTTTCCACCGTTGGATTTGGATGAACGGCTCAGATTCCTGTTCTCACCCTGCTCATAAGGAGCCTCTTCTCACTGGATCCTCGCCCATATATATATATATATATATTATATATATATTATATATTATATATATATAGAGATATATATAATAATATATATAGATATATATACATACATACAAAACATATACATATATTATATATATACATAACATACTATACATATATATATATATATATATATAGAATATATATATTAATATATATTATATAGAATATCCTATATACAACATCATACATTTGTATGTGTGCATATTATTAATATATATGCAATATATATATATATATATATATATATGTATATATGTGTGTATGTACATATGTATATGTGTGTGTAGGTGTGTGCATATATATAAATATATACATATATATATATATATATATATATATATATATATATATATATATATATCGATCTATACATACATATACATATAT
>JAKOGI010003371.1:12500-56238 GCA_029747015.1 Carnegiea gigantea | reverse complement strand
CATACATATTTATATATATCTATATATATACATATATGTATATATATATATATATATATATATATATATATATATATATATATATATATATATATATATATCTATTATATATATATATATATATATATATATATATATATATATATATATATATATATATATATAGATATATATATTTATCTCTCTCTCTATATGTTGTGTGTGGGTGTCTGTGTGTTGTGTCTCTATACTCTCTATATCTATATCTATATATATATATTATCTATCTATATATATATCTCTATATATATATCTTATATAAATATATATACTTCTCTATATATTATGTTTGATATGCCAGTATATTCTAACCTCTCTGTACTTGTTTATAACGCGTATCTCTATATACTCACATCTTCTCTATATCTCTTCTATATATATATCTAATATCTATAATATATATATAATATATATATTATCTATATATATATATATATATATATATATATATATATATCTGGATGTATATAGAGGGAGAGGAGAAGAGAGATAGATGCATGCATACATACCTAGGTGCATGTACACACACGCCACTTATATATATATATATATACTATATAAGTATATAGATCTATATATATCTATATTATATATTAATACTATCTATATATATCTATATAATATATATATATATATGTGTATATATATATATACACACACACACAAAATGAGTGCATGATCAATCTCACTCAATCTTTATTATTGCTGTTTACATAATTACTCAAACTGCTTCCAAAAATCATCAAACTCAAAATACTCAGGTAAAATTCATGAAATCTTGTCGGAAATTTGAAAATAATATGGAAAATCTATAGCAAAATTTTTAAAATTTTTCTCAAAGTATACGCTACCTAGAAATTGCGATAATAGGCCAATTTGCACCAAAGTAGGTTAGTTCATTTCAAAAATGCATAACTTTCACCCTTGACCTCAAATGGAGACCCAAAATCCCAATACGGAGAGATTAAGAAGTCTTGAAAAATGTTTATTTAGAAAACCAAGCGTGATTCCCACCATAGGATTTCCTAAATGGGGTTAGGACATAAGTATACCAGTTTTGATCCAACCTGCATAGTCCTCTTAAAACGACAATAACTTTCTCCACAGAACTCCTCTTAAGGCAATTCAAAAGGAATTTGAAAGCTAACATGCTGAACTATATGCCCACCAAAGATCATAATTTTACAGTGGGCCGATCATTACCAGTTTAATTTCAAAGTCACCCCTGTTTTCTGTCATTTCTAGCACTCGCTGTTTTTGCTTTCTCTTCTTTTTTTCACATAAATCCTCACTTCAAATCATTCCAAATCACCAAAAACATTATCACAATCGTCAATAAGACTAAAGATTATAAAATTATATTTAAAATAATACAAATCCATCACTTGACTTAAGCCAACTCAATCATGACAAACCTCAACCCTTGCATGCTTTTAAGCTTAACTAACAATTAAAATATCAAAATAATTCTTATTTATATCAAGATAACATAATCCATAATCAAATCCAACATAAAACCAAGGATCAAAACCAAAATCAACAAGATAGTGATAAAGTTACTCACTTTGAGCTTGAACATATGAAGAAGGAGGTGGGGTTAGGTGGTGGTAGGAGTTGGGGTGGCAGCTGGTGGTGCACGGGGTGGTGGCTGGCCGGCTAGTGGTGGTTGGGAGTGGCGGCAGCACTGACTAGGCAAAAACTGGGGGGCTAGCCATGCGGTGGAGGAAGAGGAATAAGAGGTGAAGTTGGATTTTTGTTCTTTTTACTTGGTTGGAAAATGATCTCAAGCTAATTATATTCACTTGGTTGAAAATTAATCCTTCTCAAAATATCTTTTTGCTAGTTAAAACTAGGCACAAATGATAGTAATTATCGAGGCCAAAATTTTCGGGCCAAAATTTGAGTCCAATGAAATTCGGCCAAAATAAATGAATTCGGGTCCAAGTCTTTGCAAAGCTAAAACTTAAAATTTTGTGACGTTATGGAAAATAATTTAACACTCAAACATAATTATCGAGGCCTACTATCGATTCACCTAAAATTTAATCAATCAATGAAACTTGAATTTCCAATCAATGAAACTTAAATTACAAAGTGGGACCCAAATGAAATATCCCCAACCGAGATGCTTAAATATGATAAATGAAAGCGAAAAATTTAGATGACATAAGGTAATTAGGTGAACGTATACATTAAGTGTAATGGAATTAATAACCATGATTTGGTTAAACCAATAACCATGAGTGATTAAATGAATAAACATGATAAATTAAATGAATAAACATAATTAGTTAAATAAATAAATATGATTTAAATAAATAAATATGGGTTAGGGTTGGGTTATTACACAGCAGTTCTAATCTACTGAGAACTAATGAAATTTGACCACTCAATGTATGACAGGAATCTCAGGTTGCAGTTCACCGCACTATTATGCCTCGCGAATCATGAACTAGAACATGCAAATCTATCCACACAAACGATTGGAGTAGAAAGATTACAAATTGAAGTACATCTATGCCTTCTCTCAAAAGGTTAGTAGACTGACTAAGTGAACCTAGTTATTTATTTTCATGAAACTAGAATTCTCAAAGTCACAAGATTAAGTAATCAAAAATCCCAATTGAAACCCTAACTGTTCTCATGTTAAGTAAGTCAATTGCCCATAAAGACGTACTAGTTAAAGGATTCAACTTTCGTTGATCTCCCAAGTCCTAATTAATAACAATGAATAAAGCTCTTTCAAGCAATTCGCTAAGCAATTAGCAATCTAAGCAAGAATCCAATTCATAAGCATGAATAAATCATAAACAGCTTATAACATGATTCAATTCAACATAACAGGAGTTAATCCCAACCAAAGATGAAGGAATTTAGCCAACAATCATATTGAATGCAATAATTTCAGGATTTAATTCAATAGACATGGAGGAACAACCAAAACCCTAAAAAACGATATCAAAAGAGAAAGGGGAAAAAAGCAAACTTGAATTAATTGTCACTGAAAGGTAATACAATCTTCAATCTTGATAAATTCAATCCAAAAGCATGAAACAAACTCCTTCAAAGAAGCCCTCAAAATCTCCTCTATAGTGCTCTCTAGAGAGGGAAAATAATGAAATAGAGATAACCGCAAAAAGCAGCCTAAAAAGACCTTAAAAATCGCGCGATGGTGGCCACGGCATAGGGGTGGCACGACCGTGCCGGTTCTCTGCACGCGTCTTCATGGAATTTCTGCACGGCGCGACCGGGCTACACGACATGAGCACCCTCTATGAATCTTCTAGACCTAGCTAACCTCTTCCTAAGCTTGAAATACGCCTTCTTGAGCCTCCTTTCGACTAATCTCAGCATGTTTTCTTCTTTTTTCGCTCGACAAGAATTCCTGAAAGCGCAATACATCATATATGAGAAATTTTAGGGTGAAGGAGGCTAAATTGACCCTTTTTCCTCAAGATCAAACAAGAGAACAATGGAAAAAAGGATCAACTGGGTGGATAGAAATAGGTTGAAATAGAGGTTTATCAACTCCCCCATGCTTATCTCTCGCTTGTCCTCAAGCAAGACTTACTCATAAGTGATCATGGAAGGGAGATAAACCTCTAAACATGCCTCCTCAGGCAAGAGATGAACAATCGATAGATCAAGCTAAATCATGCATTAAAGGCGGCCAAGTCAAGGTATGAAATATTTTCAATAAAACACACACACTTCCATGCATGAAGCCCCCTACCCAAGTGCAACACATCAAATACCCTAATATTGAAGCACATAGTAAGACAAGACATTCCTCAATAAGTGGTAAGTAAGCAAGACTGATAGAGCATCACTTTAGGATAAAGTGGAATACTTCCCTCAATGTGTTTAGAATATGTAGCAAGGGTGCACTTAATACTCTATTCAACCAAGCAAACTACCATAAAAGCTTGGTAGAGTTCTCAATTCTCTACCACTTGATGCAAAATGCAGTATGCCAATCATGAGAACTTGTATAGAGGATGTAATGGGGGCCAAGGTTAAGGGTGAGAAGTGGAACAGATTTGGGAAGAGTGGAGCTAATAGCCAAAGGACTAGGGAGCAAAAAACAATTCCAGAACTACTATCAAAACAACAACTGTATACCATAATTGAACATTGAGCAATAAACCCCACAAAAACCTCAAAGGAGGAATTAAACAATCTTATTGCATTACCCTTATGCCAATCACTTTATTCATAATTTTTCTACCTCTTTCTTTTCTTTTCTCTCTTTTTTATTCCCTTTTTTTTCTTTTCTATTTCTTTCCTTTGAAGTGATAAAGGACGTATGAATGGCATGGAAAATACAAACTCAGATCACGAATCCTCCCGAACAAGCCACCAACAAAGTACTCAAGGTGAACTAACCTCTGAAGCAAACCCAACACAAATAGAAGTGTTGCTCCACTAGATCTTGACAAGGATATGGAGAATATAGATAGGCTAAATGTGTAATGCGTTGAATACAATAACAAAGACAAGGAAAAGGGCACAAAGGGCTGGCAAAGGAGATAGTACACATCAATGGGTGGCTTTTTGGCTTATGTGGCTAAATGGAACAAAAATTGCCTCAATTATATTGACATATGCACATGCTAAATGTGATTTCAAAGTGAACAAGATCAAGTTCTAGAGATGCAATCATGGATGAGTCACATATGAAAGGAAGTATGAGAGTATATGCAATGAATAGTCCTTAGGCTTAAAATCTCCCAGGTAAATCTAACACAATCAAGCAACTTACTCCAAGATATGTCCCACTTATTAAGGTCAATCAAGTCAAACCACATGAATCTCAGGGGCAATTGATATGCAACATAGGGCAAAGGAACTACAGATGGCAATGTCAAAATACATTTTGCATATAATACACACTATAACAAGCCACGCTTTAACACACAGATTGATAGAATCTACCAATCATCAACCCTTGTGTTCTCTTCATAAGATAGGATTTTCATAACTTTTATTCAATGCTTTTATTCAGGAGGCACTAAATCTAACTAAGAAATCAGTAAACATATAAAGGATAATGAACAGGAGGATAAGAAGTAATACCTAGAAAGCTCATGAATTCCTTACTCAATCATTTCTCCTTTTGAGATGTGAAATCTAACCTATATGCTCTAAACTACATGCTCTTGTAAAGAAAAAAATGCAAATACAACCTAGTAAAACTACATCACATCCTATATTCCTATCTATATGATGCAAATACAAGTGATGTCATTTAACCCATGCTCCAAATCCCCACTTCCACCCAAAAAGCTATAAGCTCACCCCCCATGTGTGAGACTTTCATTGTCCTGAATGAAAAGGACATACAAAAGGCCAAGTGGAGGGTAGAACCAATAGTGCCCAGGGGAAAAGGGTGGGCAGTGGGGGGGGGGAAGAAAGACACACCTTTTTTTTCCCAAAAGCAATGAAATACTTGGATTGCCTATCAAGAAGCGCTTGTTTTCGGTCCTCAGCTTCACCTTTACCTCCAAATAGTAGATGATAACGACACGGAAGGTGGACTAGGGTTGGTGTGGAAATATAGAGTAGAATCCACTACCTCCCTAGTACGAGTAGAAGTGCCCCCAAAACTAGCTGGGCAGGATGCAAAAAAGTCAGAAGAGCCTACAGACCCCATATAGGATCCCCCATCTCCATCGAATACCTCTATCCCCAAAATAGCATCAGGAGGGACCATATGTACCGGCGCCGTAGGAGGTAAGGGGATGGCAGGCACTGAAGATGATATGGGTGGAGGGAGACAAAAATCCACCCTCTCCCCACACAGCTAGAAGGATAAAGTACCGGTCTACACATCGATCACTGCCCCTGTAGTGGCAAGAAATGGCCTCCCCAAGATAAGAAGGGCCTCAGAGTTCTCATCCATGTCCATGATAATAAAATCACAGGGGATGACGAACTTACCCATCTGAACTGGAATATCTTTCAGAATACCTACAGGTTATCTGATGGAGCAATTTGCTAGCTGTAGGAGCGTGGTTGTGAGTTTCAGGTCCAGCAGTTTAAGCTTCTTGTAAAGAGAGAGAGGTATGAAGCTCACACTAGCCCCCAAATCACAAAGGGCTTTCTCAATCTACGCATCCCCTATACAGAAAGGGATGGAGAAACAGTCGAGATCTTGCAGCTTAGGTGGGGACTGGCTCTGTAGAATCACACTGCGAGCCTCTCCAATAGGGGCCACTGATCCTCCCTTAGGCTCACCTTTCTTGGAAAGAAGCTCTCTCAAAAATTGCAAGTACGCCGGTGCTTTCTTGAGAGCTTCCAAGAGATGGGTATCAACATAGATCTGCCTCAGCACACCCGGAAATCTTGTAAATTTGAGCTCGAGCTGAAATAGCTTGCCGCAGGCCAACCTTTGAGGGTAGAGTACTGGTGGCTGATATGGGCGAACGGGAGGTGCAAGATTAGCCTTTCCAATAGAGCTCGACCCCCCTTTTTCCTTATGTCTTTTCAGTTCTTGTAGGATCAGAAACTGAAACTGTCTCCTGGAGAACCATCATAGTGCTTTCATCCAACCCCTCTCCCATTGTAGAGATAGCATTTATGTGACCTCTAGGGTTGGTCTCAGGCTGACCTGGTAGGTGCCCCTAAGGTCGGGACAGATGGCTAACTTGCTGTGCGATCTGGGTGATTTGGGTGTCCATCGCCTTCCAATGGGTTGCCATAGCATCGAAGTTAAAAGTCAGCTGATTAATCGACGCACTAAGAGCTTTATTAGTCTTAGTTTAAGTCGCTATGAACTACTCCATGAGACTTGCCAAGCTTGATTTGGGTTGTAGAAGTGGTGCTGGTGGGATATAGAGAGCTTTGTATTGGTATCCAGGTGCCGGCATAGAGCTCGGAGGCTGGGTGCTGGGGTTCCTGTAGGAAGAGTTGGAATAGATCTTCCAGCCCGAACTGTGAGCATTGGGGTATGGGTTGTTCTGTGATGGGGGGTTGAAGTGGTGCATGGCGTTGGCGTGCTCAATGGTAGAAGGACCATTATAGTGCTCAACAGATATATACGCCTGTACACCACAGGTCTCGCAGATAGCATAGACCCCAATTAACGACCCTGAAGGACCTCCTGGAGTAGGGGATGTGCCCACTCTATCAAGCCTCTGTGCCAGTGCTGCATCCACTATGTTGGCTAGGAATGTCATGGCATCAACGTCCTACTTGCCACTGCTCCTCCTTGGGGTGGCTCTCTCGCTTGACCAGTGGTAGTTCTTGGAAGCCATCTCTTCCAATAAAACTTTTGTCGCCTTAATGACTTTCCCATGAGAGCTCCTCGTGCAGCGGCATCTACTGAGATCTTCATTGACTGCTCTAGCCCATTGTAGAATGTTTGGACTAGCAACCAGTCAGGAACACCATGGTGAGGGCACTGCCACTGTAGGTCCTTGAACCTCTTCTAAGCCTCAAATAGGGACTCTCCATCCCGCTGAATGAAAGATGCAATCTCATTCATCAGCTTTGCAGTTTTGCCTGATGGAAAGTACTTGCTGGAAAAGGCCTTAAAGAGAATCGCATAAGTGGTGAATGAGTTAGGCTCCTCATTCTGCAATCAATCACTGGCTCTATCCTTCAATGAGAAAGGAAAGAGCCGCAATCTAATAGCATCGGTGGACACCCTGTTCAACTTGATGGTATCGCATTTCATAAGGAACTTGCAAAGATGCACATTAGGGTTCTCCGAGGGATGTCCACTGAACTGGTCCCGCTCTATGAAGGTGATGAGGGTAGGGCTGAGCTCAAAACTATTAGCCTCGATTGCTGGGCTAACAATAGATGAGGTAATGCTCGTTGCTTGCGGCAAAGCATAGTCCCGCAGCACGCTATTATCCTCTTGGGCCATTACCACTTCTGCCTTCTTCCTTCTTCTTGCTTCTTTACCTCGCCGTCATGTGGTAGCTTCTATCTCAAGATTGAATAGGACAAGGTTCTGGTTCCCTTGGCTTCTCCTATGCATACAAAGCAAGCACTACCCAAGTGTAAATAGTTTCTAGTAGGATAGGAATGAGCAACAACTAAAAATTACAAAAAGAAAAATAAAAACCTAGTCTAGAGTATGTTAACTGGTTCTGATATCGAAGGAAGTAAGGTCCCCGGCAACAGCGCCAAAAACTTGTTGTCTTAAAATATAGCAAGTGCACAACATAAATGTAGCTAGCAACCGGCAGAGTATGGGTCGTATCCACATGGAACCTGCTTTCAACTACTAAAACTAATCAACTAACTCAATCTAGGCAGAATAATTCAGGTTGACAAAAACGGAAAGTTAGTAGTTCTAATCTGCTGAGAACTAATGAAATTTGACCACTCAATAAATGACAGGAATTTCAGCTTGGGGTTCACCGCACTATTATGTCTCACGAATCATGAACTAGAACATGCAAATCTACTCACACAAACGATTGGAGTGGAAAGACTACAAATCGAAGCACCTGTATGCCTTTTCTCAAAGGTCAGTAGATTGCTTAAGTGAACCTAGTTATCTATTTTAATGAAACTAGAATTCTCAAAGTCACAAGTTTAAGTAATTAAAAATCCCAGTTGAAATGATAACTGTTCTCACGTTAAGTAAATCAATTACCCACAAAGAAGTACTAGATAACGGATTCAACTTTTGTTGATCTCCCAAATCCTAATTGAGCACAACGAATAAAGCTCCTTCAAGCAATTCGCTAAGCAATTAGCTATCTAAGCAAGAATCCAATTCTTAAGCATGAATAAATCATAAATAGTCTATAACATGATTCGATTCGGCATAACAGAGGTTAATCCCAACCCAAGATGAAGGAATTTAGCCAACAATCGAATGCAATAATTTCAAGACTTAATTCAATAGACATGGAGAAACAACTAAAACCCTAAAAAGCGATATCAAATGAGAAAGGGGAAAGAAGAAAACTTGAATTAATTGTCGCTGAAAGGTAGTACAATCTTCAATCTTGATAAATTCAATCCGAAAGCATGAAACAAACTCCTTCAAAGAAGCCGTCAAAATCTCCTCTATGGTGCTCTCTAGAAAGGGAAAATAATGAAATAGAGATAACTCCTAAAAGGCAGCCTGAAAAGATTTTAAAAATCACGTGGCAGTGGCTGCGGCACGGGGATGCCATGACCATGCCACATGGCACGGTGCCCCCGTGCTGGTTCTCTGCCCGCGTCTCCGTGGAATTTCAACGTAGAATGATCGGGCTGCACGACATGGACACCCCGTGCCAATCTTCTGGACCTAGCTAACCTCTTCCTAGGCTTGAAATACGCCTTCTTGAGCCTCCTTTCAACTAATATCAACATGTTTTCTTCTTTTTTCGCTCGACGAGAATTCCTAAAAGTGCAAAACATCATATATTAGAAATTTCAAGGTAAAGGAGGCTAAATTGACCCTTTTTCCTCAAGATCAAACATGAGAACAATGGGAAAAGGGATCAACTGGGGGCTAGAAATCGGCTGAAATAGAGATTTATCAGTGTTTGGCCAGTAATGTTGATTCCACATAATTTGCCACCTTGGTTATGTGTGAAGTTGACCTTATTTATTTTTTCAATGATCATTCCCGGGGAAAAAGGTTGAGGGAATAACATAGATGTGTATTCACAACGTTTAGTGCATGAGTTAAAACAACTATGGGATGGAATATATGCTTACGATGCTTTTGCACAAGAGCATTTCACATTTTAGGCGGCTCTTATATGGATAGTTTATGACCTACCAGCCTATGCTAATTTGTCAGGTTTGAATACTAAGGGTCGTGTTGCTTGTCGTAGCTATGCCTATTCCACCCATTCTATCTAGTTAAAGCATGGGAGAAAGTTTAGCTATATAGCCATAGAAAGTAGTTAGAACCAAATCATCCTTATCGATTTCAAAAGGACCTATTTGATGGCACAATTGAGCGTGGAAAACCTCCCCATGCACCTTCTGGTTTAGATGTCATTAAACAATTAAAAGGGGTCATGTTTAAAGATGGTAAGGGTTATAGAACATCAAATAAAAAGAGATGGGATACAATGGGAGTAGAGGATGTTGATGGTGTGCATAGTTGTGATGATGAGGAGATATTAAAAGATATTGATGATTTCATTGAAGAAGACATTGATAGAGACGAAATATTATGGAAAAAGAGAAGCATTCTTTTCGATTTGCCTTATTGGGAGCATAATCTTCTAAAATATAATTTGGATGTGATACACATAGAAAAGAAAGTATGTGATAATTTGATTGGAACATTGTTGAATCTTGATGGTAAGAGTAAGGACAATGAAATGGCACGAAAAGATCTTATGGAAATGGGCATTAGGCATGAACTTCATCTTATAAGTCGCCTTAATGAGAAGCCATATATACGCCCTGCATGCTATACCTTATTGAGCACAGAGAAAACAACTTTTCTACAAGTTTTAAAAGATCTTAAAGTTCCAGATGGGTACTCTTCAAATATTTCAAGAGGGGTTCGTTTGAAAGATCGAAAGCTTTTCAATTTGAAAAGTCATGATTGTCATATCCTTATGCAGTATCTATTGCCAATTTTTTATGGGGCATCAATGCACTCACAGTCACATGCAAGGGTAAGTAAAGGTTATAATCAAATTATACTCCTTTTTTAAAAATTTATGTTCCAAAGTTCTTGATTTGTTCGAATTAGATAAATTACAATATGAGATTCCAAAAACTCCATGTGAAATAGAGCAACTATTTCCCCCAAGTTTTTTCACTATTATGGTGCACCTAGTTATTCATTTGGTTTCAGAGGCTAAGCATGGAGGCCCTGTCATCTATCGAATGGATGTATTCTCCTAAGAGGTAAGAAATCAATAAGCTTTTGATTTGTGAATATAAAACATACTTTAATTTTTGTGTTTACTTATATAAATTGATATGCATTTGTAATTGGTAGGTTTTGGATGGATTTAAAATCAGATATCCGTAATAGAGCTTAACCTGAAGGGTGTATAGCTATAGGTTATATTGCCAATGAGTGTATTATGTTTTGTTCTAGATATTTTCAAGGAGTTGAAACTCGAATTAATCGTCCTCAACGTAATGATGACCACGTTCCTGACAAGGATAAGTACTTGTTGGGTACAGTTGGGCATGCTCTTGGAAAAGTTGAACTTGTTCAATTTGATGACCGATCATTGGGGAAGCTCATCGTTATGTTGGCTTGCAAAGTGATAAGATTACCCCTTATTGTCAGTAAGTATTTATGCTTCAAAATACTATTTAATTGAATTCAATTAGTAAGATAGATATATTATAACATTTTTATGTATGTAGGATTTTTTAAAATGAACGTCAAGCCACTTACCATGGACAGATCACCGAAAGAATGGAAAATAAGTGGGTGGTTGGTGAATTTGCGGGGTGGCTTAAGCAGCAAGTTTTTTCCATAATGTAGTTACTCATCTATATAGTGGTCATTACATTATCTTTCAATGTTAATTTTATTTAACTATAGGTACCAAATATGGAGAAAGTAAATTGTGATAAAGAAACGATGGCTATCGCTTGTAGTCCAAATTAATACGTCAAAAGATATAATGCGTTCATCATTAATGGGGTCAAATTCCATACTAAAGATCATGAAACACGTGTGAGAACTCAAAATTTGGGAGTGGTTGTAGAGGTTCAAGATAAGAATTTTAGAGTGGATGGTATTGAGACTACACATAACTATTATGGTGTAATCAAAGACACCTATGAATTGGACTATTCTACTACATATAAGATTGTACTTTTTCAATGTGATTGGGTGAACGTGAAGTCACCTAGTGGATTTACGAAAGATAAATATGGATTTCCCCTAGTGAACTTCTCCCATCAGATTCATACCAGTGAAGCTTTGAAAGATGATCCTTTTGTGTTATCGTCCCAGGTGAAGCAAGTATTTTAAGATCAAAGGGATAATGACTGGTTGCATGTTATTACTATGAAGCCAAGGGATTTTTATGATATGAGTGAAAATCCAAAAGAGAGTGATGATGAAGATTACACCTAATGCATGACTTCTAGTATGGTAATGTTTGATGATATTATCTTAACCCCTAGTTGGTAAAGGGTAGATATAGAAGAAGAGAACAATCATTGATTCATTTATATATGTATCATTTTTCCCCATTTGTTTCTCTTCTTTGTTAAAATTTTAACTTGTTATGCTTGGGCTATTATATATAAATATCGTAATGATTCTTATTATGTCATTACTTTTTTTATTACATGATGTGAGCTTGTTGAATTACAAGTGGTCATTTCGGTAACTACATGCTGTTTTAACAGCTATTATTTGTTTACAGGTATTAAGAGAATGTTTAGGTCCAACAAAGCAAGGGATGAAGCAAATAAAGTAGGCATGAAGTAGCCTTTATCGCAAGATAACATCTGAAAGACAGCTGACATTCAACCCCAATCCATATATGTCAGTAATTCAAGCACGTAAGCACTTGGTGCTATGCCAAATTCAAGTTTATTTGGTGCCTTGTATTCTATTCATTCACATTTGTAGCCATCGCAATGTACTCCAAACTTCCCACACTTTCGTCGACCACCTATTTGGCCACCTCCTCAGTTGGAAAGTGTTATGCCTAGTAGCTCACAAGTCAATTCAACTCCCTTCTTATCAATCTTATAGAACATGCAGCTTCCAATGAATTCTCCTCTTCATGTGCAAGATAAAAGCTTGCTGGCCTATGCGACCTATAGGGAAAGATCATCATCTCTTTCATCAAGTGAGTCATAACTTCGACCCTCCTCATCCGAATCAACCCAATCAGAGAAAGAAGCCAAGCAATCATCTACTACTCCTTCCATGTCATCAACGTCTGATGACGAGAACAGTGATGATGAGTTTGGCCAGCATAATTGAAAATATGAGGTTGAAATTATTGGTAAGATTAGGCACGATCTTTTCAAATATATTTAATTTTTTATACGAATAATGCCATTAGCATGTGATCATTTACATATGATATTTATGCATTTGATATCTTATTGATGCTTATGGAACATAAGAAATAAGCAAAATATGATTGTTGTAGATGTGATGAAAATGCATGAAGGTTAGAGGACCAAGGTGGAGATCAATGAACGTGGACAACCAATTAGCGATGCGCGAGGAGTTTTGACCAGGTGGATGACTATACATGTGAGACAACCTAATATTTGCCCCCCGATGCTAAAGATTTTTGTGGGGTGAGATAACTTGTGGGCATCCAATTACTGAGAGTGGTGCAGGTAAGTAACAAATACAACCATGTTAGACTAAAAGTTTATGAGTTTTAAGCTAGAATGTACTAATGTAAATAGGATGCCATGGCAGGAGAAATTTATTTTCCCTAATCATAACAATGTGGATAACATTCTGATGGTTCTGTTTGGCGTAAAGTATAGAAATAATAGGTATAAGACAATCAGCGACTTTTCAAGGATGCTCTAAATCAATTGAAGGAAAAAGCAAAGAAAGATATAGATGCTATAGGGTATGATGCTGCGTCAATTGAAAAAGCCTTGAAAGAATGTCAATTTTCATATGATCAACTTGAGGATGAGCTTGAAAATTTGCCATGCCTATCTGGGTATTCAGACCTCCAATGGAAAAAATTGTTAGCATATATAAAATGTGATGCAAACAAGGTACTTAAAGAATATGAGAATGATTCCTATGTTTTTAATATGTTATTTTTAGTTGTGGTGTGTTTTAAATAGTTAATAAAATGTGTTATTTATATATTCTAGAAACTGTCAGCTAAAGGAAAAGAGGTGCGTGCATCACTTGCCCATCTTTGCACGACCGGTACTAAGAGTTTGCTGCAGTGGAGGATGAACAGGTTAGCGTGATCTTGCGCATCATTTGTAACCTAGCTTGATAAAGTCCTAATTAACATTTCATTCTCTCTGTTTTATTTGATGTTATAAATTTCTATAGGTTAGCAAGAAGAAAAGAAAGCTTGGCTTCATAAGAGAAAGGACGGTACTTATGTTAAGGATAAAACAGAACTTCTTATGGTCTGTCATGTATTTGAAATGTTTTTTTTTTCCATATTTGGATGAAAGTATTATTTATCGTTACTATCTTTCTTTCATATAGAAAGCTACTGAGAAGAAAAATAAAGAGTTAAGGGCTAACGAATCATCAAGTGACCAACATGCTTTAGAAAGCGAAGCTTGGACATTTTATATGGGCGAAGATAGGCCTGGTAGAGCAGGTGGATGTGCATCGGGGTGACAAAATCACAGGCTAAAGGTTTTCAAGCTGATTTAATGAGAATGCAGTATGAAAAACTAAATCGTGATTGGTCTGAAGTTGAACTGCAAAACCTACACAACAAACTTGTTGAACAAAAACACATGTTTGATCAACATGTCGCAAGCACTACACAAATCATTACTGAGTTGAAATCTGAAGTGCAGTTGTATCGCGTGGCATTTGGAGCACAGGTATCTATTTGCACAGGTTTTTTTGGAATTTCTATTACATTTAGTTAGTTATTTTTATTGGTTATAACTAACAGTTTCATAATGGCAATTTTACTTTTAATATAGATGTACTCTGGAGCTTTTGGAATGTTTGGTACAAATCCAATGGCAAGGACTAACGATTACGCTTATGCTCCCACTATACCAAACACACAGGTATGACTTCATTCTTTTTGTACTCTGTAAATTTTGTGGGATTTGGATTATTTGGGATGCTTGGAGATCGAATTTTTGGAGATTGGATTATTTGGGATACTTGGAGATTCTTTATTTGTTTGATTGGGCCTCGTATGTTGCTTGCTGTGTGGAGATTGCTATGATTTTGATGTGCTACTAAAGCTCATGAAATCATGGAGGTTTTTAGGGTAGATTTGTTGAAAGAAGCAATTTGGTGGATCCTAGAATAAAATGATCATGCCTTCGATTGATGATGAATACACACAACTACTAGTCTACCAGAGCTGTGTTTGTAGGTTTTGATAATGCTCTGTTGATGGATGAGACTTAAATGGAATGATTTAAATTGATGACTGCAGGCTTTAAACTAATAGGTCTGTAAGTGCAGGTTTTGAAAATGCTTTATTGATGAATGAAACATAGAAGAGTGATCTTAGGATTGATGATTGAGTGTTAGAAATTGATTTCAGGATTGACACAAGATGTGTTGGTTTCAAACTGCTAGTCATGCTTACTTATATGATGCTTTAGCCAGTGGCTGCCAAAGGTCAAAAGGAGACTTGTAAGGCTTAAGAGAGCATTGATTTTATCAGAGTATATTGATGTCTATAATTCTAGATTTATTACTTGGTGAGATCGTTGAGTTATATGGATGCGAAGTACTCTGAGCCATATTTTACTGTGGATGCTAAGTACTTTAAGCCATATTTTTCAATGGCTGCATTCCAATAAGACTGTGTTGATGCAACTTTCTGTGCTTGTTGGGACAATTTACCATGATCAGAACTTCTACTTTAGTGACTATTGATAACTAATGATAAGTATCATGTATAAGTTGAAGCTTGATATTCATCTTGGTATTGAAGCTGAAGTTTTTGCTCGAGTGGAAAATATAGTTTCCATCTACTTATCGCAACATATAAATTTAATTGGATAACTTGGGGTTTTTTGGGGGCTAAACTGTGAACCATCTCATTTTGAAAGTAAACTTTTCATTGAAATTGCATACGTATTGTTAATTTCTTGCTATGTCAATATGATTATTTGGGCTAATTCTTTTTTTTTTTTTACAATTTCAATTCTTTTTGTCTATTTCTCCTCATAGATTGTTGTTATTATATTTGTGGGCCCCTAAAAGTGTTAGTGGAGATGGATGACATGTTTCGACAGATGACAATCTTGCTTGATTGAGGATGAAGAATATGAAGAATGTCAAGTTCATGCCTTGGTCATCTTGTTTTGATAGTACTATATCAAGGGGAAGACTACAACCTAGCTAGTCATTTTTTGCACCTATAGTTGGACTGTTTTTGGACATATACATGTGTATAGCTAATCATTTGTGGAACCATAGTTGGGTTGTTTTTTGACATGCACATACTCAGAAAGCATTAGTTTAGTGGTAGACCAAATTTTTTGCACGTATGTCATGATTCTGAACTTGGCATACGCTTCCTGGAGGTCAAGCAATACTAATTACTAATTATATATCATTTATATTTAATTTGTGACAAGATTATTGGTTATGTAATACCTTTCTATGATTCTGATTCTCCCTCCTTCCAGACAATTTATATATATATATATATATATATATATATATATATATATATATATATTGTTCATTATATGTGTGCGTGGGATATATTTCTGCTCGGCATCATATAATCAGGGAGTTTTTCATTTTTTAAAAAAAAATTACTTTTGGGCCCTTGTGACGTTTACAAGCGGAGTAGCAGACTGTGCCACAAAAATCCTTAGTGACACGCTGGGGTGCGACGGCTATGTCCACGTCGGTTTTTTTCCTTGTGACATGTTTAAGCAGAGCTAATTCACCCAAATAAACGTCCCCGCTGGCTTTCTTTTTTGTAGTGATTGGACATGTGTTTAGAAAAAGAATAAAATCAACTTGCAAATATTTTTGCATGCTAATGCAACAACCAAATAATAAAACAAAAAGGATGACACCCTCTATATCATAAATGTGAAAACAATGCTTGTTGTTTTCCACTTTCTCAAAAAGTCCATTTTTCTTATTCCATGATATTGTCAATGTTTGTTTTCCTAAAAATTATTGATATTCTTATTTGTTTAAAATCCTTTCCAACAATATAAAATGCTTTTAATAGCTATTTTCACATATTTTAAAATTTTTAACTATAAATACTATTAGATGGAGAGCCTATGCAGAGAAATCTGCTTGTAATGAATACCAAGGGTAGACAATTGAGTAATAATGTATAACAATATCTTACAACCATAATTTACTATCCAAAAAAAAGAAAAAAAAAAAGCTTACTACTGGCTATATGTACAAATTTTGAGTCAAAAATAAATTAGATAAGAAATTGAGAAATAAATTCAATTTTTGTATTTATACCAAAGAATAGGTACAATCTCTGTTAACTGTTATAGGAACAAGTGTAATAAATCTTCGAATTTGATCTCCTTAAATAATCTTAAGTAGATTTGAGCTTAAGAGAGGACTTAACGGACTTAGGGGGCGTTCAGCAACAACGTTTTGGATAGCGTTTGGCATTTTGACTAAGTCAATACACTTATTAGGCAATTTTTAGTGTTCTGTAACATTGTGTTTTTATTAGCATTTCAAGTAATGCTTAGTGCTTTAAGTAGCGTTTCTAAAAAGCTAATACTATTAAGGTTTTGCATTCAAAAGTAGCGCTTCATATTTTTTTGCCAAATATCCTTTGAAAATTTTATCTTTGAAAATTATCTATATTCTTTGTGTCAATTTACATTAATCAGCTGACTCGATAGCTAAATTTATTGAATACATTTATTTCAACTACTCATCCAAATAACTGTCTGCTAACAGCTAAATTAAAAACGCTATCTGCTAGCTAAACAGCTATCCACTACCTGAACCGCTATCTGCTAATTGAACTGCTAATTTTGCTGAGCATGACCTTAATCTCAATCAATATATAAGTTTGATGTCTGAAAGTAGATGCACATATTTAAAGCACTTGTTGTCTCCTTCTAGAGAGAGTTCTTGAGCCCTAGTGAATTTTTTGGAATGCATGCCCCTTAAATGAGGGGGTACCTTCCTTTTTATAAAGAAGTCAAAAATAGAGTTTTCCTTTTATTTATCTCCACTAAAAATAGTCATTTATTTTCTGTATTATTCGTGACACCTGATGCCTTTTAATTGGTTGTAATATATTTTCATTAAGGTGTGTTTGGTAGGGGGGAAATTATTTTCCCGAAAAATCATTTTCCATGGAAAATGATTTCCCAAGAAAAATAATTTTTCCTACATTTTCTACTATTTGGTAGAATGGAAAATCATTTTACCAGAAAATTATTTTCTGCTATTTGGTAGAATGAAAAACTATCTTCCAATACCATAATTCTCAACTGTTTGATACTAATAGGCTAAGCTAATAAATAAACAGTCAATTTAGTCATCAAACAGTGCTTATAAAGCCGTCAAACAGTGCTTACAAAGTCATAATTCTCAACTGTTTGTTCTCCTTAGTCAAAAAAGAAGAGACCAAAAAAAAAAAAAAGAGAGAGAAACATCACTTTATTCAATTGTTTTCCTTGAATTTTTCAAACCAAATCCTTCTTAATTTATCGCTCTTCGCTAGAAAGCCTTTTGCAAGGTTTTCACACTCTATGAGGTGATCAAAAGTGCTATCCAAAAAGTCCTCTTCAAACCCTTTAGTTTTCATCACTTCTTGATAAAGAAGGTCAAGGTTGAGCTTGGATTTAGATATCTTTTGTAGAACCATAGCGACTTCTGCCACTTGGGTGGAGATATTTTGAAATTCCAAATCGCTCTCTTTCGACTTTTTCTTGATTCCAATGGGGCACTTGAAGTCGATTGTTTATCATTTTCTTTCATGAACTCATCATCACCATCACCTTCTTCTTCCAGATTCATAACTCCAAGTGACTGTATCTCAACATCATCAAGTGACTTGGCACCACTTCCTCGAGCGACATCCTTTCCAACCACAATAGTCATTTCATCATACATATCAATTTTCTTGTTAAGATACTTCTCATGAGTTGGATTCACCTGTTAAAAGAAACAACAGCTAATCTGAAAAGAATTAAACTATCCATGAAACTAAAATAATAGAAAGAACAACCAACCCCGAAATAATAGAAACTAAAGCAACCCTGAAATAACAGAAACTTGCAGCCCAGTTTTAAGCATAGACAAGACACAGCATGCAGACTAATTGTGGCAGATCACTCATTATGTCAGAAGAACTTACTTCAGAAGCAACCAGCACACACCAATTTACAAACACTTTGACATTGCTACAGTTCTGACTATTTTAGCATCTTTCTGGGCACTTTTTTCTACAGGAAGGATGGAATTTGGATGCACCCAAGAAGCAAACTGACCTGAATTTTAACAAAGAGCAACCAGGTTTGAAACCCGGGTTCATTTAAAATCAAAAAGTACCCCAAAAAATAGCCACAACACAACCACAAGCTACTATGCGAAGAAGTTACAACAATTCTCAGACTCAGCCTGCTGTGCAGATCAACAGAGCCCACAAAAGATCAGAAGACGGGTACTGCTGGAGGAAATACGGGAAAAAACAGGTGAAGGGGACCGAAAATCCCCGGAGTTATTACAAGTGCTTGTACCCGAATTGCCCTACAAAGAAGAAGGTGGAGAGGTCTCCTGAAGGCTATGTAACTGAGATTGTTTATAAGGGGAGTCACAACCACCTTAAGCCTCAGCCTGGCAGAAGATCATCAGTTCAGAACAATGCATTTGATGGATCAAAGGGTTCTAATGCATCAGGGGCTGTATTATGTGTTGTTGCTGTAGTCTTTCTCTTTTGGGCAAATCAGATAAGTGACACGTAAAATCCCCAAGAACTCCACTCTAATTTAGACCCACAAAAACCTTAGGCCAACAAACCACATAACCAACACAATTAAAGGAGATAAGAAGTGGAAAATAAACAGTTTACTAAGGCAGCAACCAGTTTACAAACCACAACCACATTCAACAGCAGCCACAGCCAGATTCGACAGGAAGAAAACAACAACACAGCAGCAGCAGAACATACCTCAACATAGGTGTTGTACACATCGAAAGACATGCGAATCATCCTCATATTCTCATCCCACCCACAACCAAATTGGCTTCGAAGTTTTGCTATGATGCCCCAAGCAGTTTTCACGGTTCTTAGATGATTGTCAACGTGATCCGATAGGCATTTAACATTGAACTTCTTTGATATCATATCCGCTGCTGCAATAAAAGAACTAGACTTGAAAGTGTTGTTTGATCGATTCCCCATTTTAACCTCATCGGCCAAAAACTTGAGTAGTTCCTTCGACATTGGCTTGGACTAACGGAATTGAGTTTTCTTATCCTCGCTAACCTCTTTCATTTTCCCTTTGTCCATGCTGTAATAAGAAAACTAAGTAGAATACAAGCTTTTAAAAAAGTTATGCAAATAGCAACAAGCCTCCTAAGTGTCTTTTTCTAAGCAAATAGCAACTGAGCAGAATAAAAGCTTTTAAACTGAGCATAAAATAAAAACAGCCAACTTTGGTACATAATACAAAAACTGAGCAGAATACATCTCTGTCTCTGGCTAATAGCATGTTCACAGCACCTACACTAATGCTTCTCTATCTTGGGCTAATGCAACAGAGGTATGACTGCAACTGGTGCTCAATAGAATACAAAGGGGAAAAAATAGTAGAAGAAACTGGCTTATTCACAACAACCTAATAGCAAACTCATAGCAAACTCACTACAAAGCTCTTCGAGTTTCATAATCTTGCCACATAGCATTTGCTATAGCATCTCTCTTTATTTTCCATGCTAGATTTTCTTCTCGCTCTTCTCGTCGCGAGAGTAGTGGTCTCTGAATATCATGTGAGAACTCCCGATCCACCTCCCTCATGATATGGTCATTTGGGTCAATGCCTCTAAGAAAGTTGTGTAACACACAGCACACAAGAACAACCTTTACTTGAATATCGAATTCCCAAAATGGCTCCGTATCCAACACACGAAACGCTTTTTGAGCACCCCAAATGCTGTTTGTACGCCAATTCTCAAGGAAGAATGTCGTAAATTGAACAATTCCTTAGCATTCATTGGTGGAGAGCTCTCATCAAACTCTTTGAGATGATAACGAACTTTCTTATATGGGGGGAGAAAGCCTTTTCGAAGAGCATAACCAGAATCTAGCAAAAAATACTTTCCTACAAAAATTCAAAAGTTTCATTAAGATCCTATGCACTATAATCGAATAAGGGAAAACTCCACGAAACACAACGAATTTCTAAACCATACCTTCCAGAGCACGAAATCCTCTTGATAATGCATCATTTAGAACTCCATAATCATGTGTTGATCCTTCTCAACCGGCTAACACATATGGGAACTTGAGATCGTCAAAGGATATGGGGGCCAAGACATTTTGGGATAAAGTACCTTTTCTATTCCTATAACTATCTTGATCTTCAATTGGAACAGATGCCCTCACATGAGTTCCATCTAAAGCTCCAATGCAATCCTCAAACCATGGATAAAATTTAGAGTTGTTCAAGATTTTGGAAGGGGTTGAAGAGCTAGGTGGGTGCATGAACTCAGAATATAATTTTAAGATGGCTCCTAGAACTATGTGAAAATAGTTATGAATGGTCTAAGTAGATCAAAAAAACCTTCCTCCAATCGCCCTAAACCTCACATTGTGACTTATTAAGTGAAGAAACATTAGAACTTGCTCTCTCACACTCATATGCTTTGTGTTTACAAGAAGTGCCCTCCTTTCAAGCATCTCACACAATTTAAAAAAAGGACCAGGCCTCATGTGAATCTGATTAAGGCAATGAGTATCCCCACAATACAAAACACTGTTGATATAATTCTCCCGATCGACATCTCTATTGACAAAAGGCTGACGCGGGATCTGAGGAATCCTAGTTTCATTATCGGTGTCTCTATTATTATGGTTCCTAAGCAGGGCTGCTGTAGCTCCTAAAAGGGAAGTTGGAGCTCCAATGACCATAGCTTCTTCCTCATTTAAATTGTTAGCCATCTAGGTAACAGGGAAAAGGGATATATCAAAGATGTAATAGAGACGCATGAGTAGGAAGTCATAGTATAAACCAATACTGAACTGATTAAATTAAAGAAGATAAAAATGCCATGCTTGTCAGAATTTAAAAAGTTTAAATTAATGGTCCTATATAACACAAACACTTTGATAGCAAGTTAGAAAAAACTTTAGACATTTACTGGAGGCATTTCAATCTAGGTTTTGATCTTGGTCAAACAGAATTGCATGCATGACTAATGTCAAACACTCACCATCTCCAATACTATTACCAATACACCGCCCTTACAAAATGTGGAATGCATCATCATCCACATCATAAAATGCTTTTGACATTTACATTCCTTAATTAAAACAACTCAAGTTTGAAAAATAATTGTATAAATGATTAATTTGCATGTTACAAAGCTGCACCTGAAAGCTAATCACACATATCAGCCACCAATTAATGATTCCAGCCACCTAATAATTGCTTGACCTAGATACATCTTCTATAATCTTCAAAAATTACATATTAACCAAATTGGAATGAAAACAAAACATTCTGGCCCTGACATAATTCCTTAACCAAGGCCCTAACAAAACCCTAATATGAGCATCTCAGCACCAAACTGAGCCTTAGGGAAGTGAATAGAACTCAAATTCAACTTCTGTCCCAACGCAGAAAGCATACCCAACATGTAAAGCCCATCAATAACAATGAGCAGAAGAGAGAAAACAAGAAATTTTAACAGGACTGCACTACAAATTTCAAAGTCAAAGACAATACTAGGGACAACAAACCCATCAACAATTGAGTGGGTATAACAGATCTAAAGAAGCAATAACAAATACAAGTAGAACTTTTGAGAGATACCTGAACAACAATGAGCAAAAGAGAGAAAGAATTCCTCCTTCTTCTGGGTTCCAACAATAGCGATTGTCTGGGTTCCAACAATGGCGATTGAGTGGGTAAAGGTGATTGTCCTTCAACAATGGTGCAAGATAGCGCCGAGATGAATGCTTCAACAATGGAGAAGAGAGATCAAGGAGATTTCGAAGAGAGAGAGAGCGAGACTTCAAACCCTCTTCTGGGGAGTGGGTAGCTGAGAAGAGAGAGAGGGAGAGAGAGAGAGAGAGACAGATGGAGTGAGTGAGCGGAGAAGCTGAATGAGCAGGCAGGAAAATCAATTTACCGCAATTTTCTGGGGAAAATATTTTCTCCCACATGGGATAAAATCATTTTCTCCTGAAAATGATTTTACACTCCGTTTTTTACCAAATAGGGTAAAATAGGAAAATCATTTTTCGAGAAAATGATTTTACCCCCTACCAAACACACCCTAAATATTAAATTTGATGGACGATCATAATTAATTTGATACATGACGTGTTGTAATTAGCTTAAATAAAAGTATTAATTTTTCACATGGTAGGTCTTGATACATTAGCTCTCTCAAGACTAAGTCATGTATACAACCTAAATATTTAAGCATGACTGACGTCTCAACATAATTTTTTTTTGTTTTTTGACTTGTCATCATGCAAGGCCCTCGACTTCGTTTGTCACATTGTCGACTCGACTTGCCTCATCACCAGCTTAACATTCAACAAGTCATGTAAACTCTCCACTTGTGGCCACCAAAATAAATGTTGGGCCCATTTTCTTAACAAATATCATTGTATCATGATTACGGGTGGGTAATGGACTTGGTCGGGTCGGATCAGGTTCGAACCCGCCCGTTTACGAAATGAACTGGGTCATGTCATGATTGAACTATTAACTATTTGGAAGGGTTGGATTTTCATGTAAATAAACGGGTCGGGTCGAGTCAAGGCCAACCCATTTTTGCCCCGTTTTAAAATGGAACAAACTTGTACAAAAAAAATTTGTATAATAATTATTGTTATGTATAAAGCGTTGGTAATAAACTTAATTAATTGGAACATGTAAACTAGAGTGTCAACTAAGTTAAAAACAATAACAAATTACTAAACGGGACATCAATGGACCGACCCGACCCGACCCGTAATATGCTTTAATGGATCGGTCCACTATTAACTTGATCCATTATTAACCTTGTCATTTATTAACTCTATTTTAAATAAGCCAACTTGCTTAATCCAATGAGTCCTCGGCCTATTACCATCCCTAATCATGATTTTTTGGAACAAGTCAGGGTTAACATTAGAAAACAAGCAGCGTCGTTGTTCTGTTGTTCTACCGAAATCATATGCTTCCTTCTTCGGTGAGTCTATGGTAGCATGGCCTCTTTTACATTTTCAATTATTAAACCTCACTTTCATTAGTTTTCTTGTCTATGTCCAAGTAATTGACATGATAAAGAGAATAATTCAAATTGATTTTTTTATTTGTATTTGTCTGTGTGCGCTGATCGTGATCATGGCATTAGCTTGATTCACCTGTTCGACGACATGACACCGCCCTCTTGAAACTTTGAATTTTTCGACATCAACGAATGATGCTCATTGAATTTTATTCCCTTTCTTTTATCTTACCCTTTGCTTCTTTTTTAAAAAAAAAAAAATCAAGGAGACATGTTATGCAGCCTTCACATGGATCTGTTGACAACTTTACATGCTTGAAAGTACAGCTGCTAGTGATCCTTCATTGATAGGCATTCTTTGAAAGTCCTTGGCTGGCTCATTTCTAGAATGTGAAGTAAGTTTCATTCCATGCTTTGAACGCACATTTTAATAGTAGAAACTTCGGACAAACAATCCTTGCAGTCAAGGTTGAGAGACCTCCGGCAATTGATGTTATTGAGGATATGTTCATACCTCCACTGCTTAGTATTTATTAGCTCCATCATACTAATGATGTGTTGAGTGTTGTAGAATCTATTAAGGAACTCATGTTCTATTTGTTCCCAACTATTAATAGATTTGGGCTCCAAGTTTGTATACTCATCGAAAGCGATGCCTTTAAGAGATCGAATAAATTGCTTCACCAACATGTCCTCTTTAGTCTTGGGATTGCTACACGTTTCTATGAAATGTGTTATGTGTTATTTAGGAATCCCTTTGCCATTGTATTGTTTGAACGTAGGGGGCTAGTAGCATGGGGTATATAAAGGACATCAATCCTTTTCGTATAAAACTTCATGTATAAATGTGTCTTGCCAGATCCTTCCCCCAACTGAGCCTTAACAATATTCGCAATTAGACTTTGAATATGTTTAACAGACATAGAGCCCAATGACGATTCATTCCTTTTCGTGGTGTCATCATCAGAGTCTTCACTGTGACTGGACTGCTTGTCAGACTCTTCATCATTGAAGCCTTTATTAGAGGATTCAAACAATTTCTTTTCCAGCTTCTTCATTGGACTGGCAATTTGCTCACTTTGACGCTTGATTTAGGAATCTTTCTCTAGACTCTCCTTAGCTAGTCTCTTCAATGTTGTCTTTATGCTTGCAAGCTGTTCTTCTAAGTTAGCTACCTCTATCATCATGACTGACATAATGACAGTGTTAGAGGACTCAGGCTATGACTGGGAGAACAATGACTCCCTTGGAGATGTTGGTGAAGAGCCATTACTAGTATAACAATGATCTTCCATGCCGAAAGATTGAAAGGTGGGGTTGGGGTAGGCTTGGAGCACATCCCTTGCGTGAGAAGCTATTTGTTGCATGTTAAAGCCCACAACAGAATTGGGCTTTAACGACTGAGAGGCAATTTGGTCCAATCCTTTAGACAAGTTGGAGCCAAGATTTTGCATTTTACATGAATACGGAGGAACAGTCACAACCGATTGCTTTAGGGCCATTGCAATAGTACCCTTTGTCATATTTCTCGTCATAACTCTACCAAATGCAGCACTAGTGGTTGCTGATCCCTAAGATGTGGATCATGTAGCTTTCCATGAAGACTGACGGGCGGCATTCTTAGGGGTCCTATCATCTTTGAAGGAGTGCAGAGTTTATGCTTCAAAAAAAGAGATGAGAGGCAAAGAATGTCCTTACATCAAAGAATGAGTACAATTTCCATATAATTGTCACAAGAAAAACTGTAATAAATCCTCCTATTCAACCTCCTTAAATAGACGATATCTATTTAGAGTACTTGTTGACTTCTTCTAGAGAGAGTTCTTGAGCTCTGATGAGTTCTTGAACTTTGATAAGTTCTTCAGAATGCAAGCCCCGTAAATGAGGGGGTTAGCTCCCTTTTTAAAGAGAAGTCAGAGTTAGAGCTTCCCCTTATTTATCTCCATTAAAAATAATCATTTATTTTTTGTATCATTTGTGACACATATCACCTTTTAATTGGCTGCAATATACTTCAAATAAGTATTTAATTTAATGGACCATCATAATTAATTGGAGACATGTTGCGTTGTAATTGGCAAAAATAAAAGTATTAATTTCCCACGTGTCAGGTCTTGATAGCTTAGAAAAATTTGCATTCTGCACCGACACCAAAAATAAATAAATAAATAAAATAAAGAGAGAAGCAGTCCAATGGGGTACTCGTTAGATTTGTAAAGAACAATCATAATTCCTCCATTCTGAATTATTTTTATGTTTTGACAAAACATGCACTTAAAAATTTTAGTCGAATATAATATCATCGTCAATTATGCCCTTAAAATGTTAAAATCTTTAGTATCTTAGCATCAAACAATTAATTTGTTATTTGTCTAACTAGAAACAAATAGTTTTGAAAATGTAAATGTAAAAATCTCTATTTTCTGAGGACCAATAATTTATTATTCATATTAAGGGGCATAAAAGGAAGAAGTAGTTAATTAATTCTATAAATATAGAAAATATGCAAATAATTTGAGACAACTTAAAAAAAGTAACAAGCAAATAAAATAAGATGGAGGAAATCTTATGGAATTATGTTGTAGATGCAACAGCCGGAAGTAATTTGACAAAGCAATCAACTCACACAAAGGTGCATATATGAACTTTTAGGGCTTCTTTTTTACAAGCGTATCGACCTTCCTTTTTACAAAAAAGGAAAAAGACTATTCCAAAGAACTTGTCACAGTTGTTGCCTAATTATATTAGATTATTGAGTGTGAATTTTTGTAATATGAATAGAAAACATCCTTCACAGTAACTGATGAGTTATACACCATGCATATGGGCATATAGCAATTGAGAATGTGATAATTGATTAACTCTTTCAAGTGAGAATCATATTTCATTTATTGTTTTTAAAATAAATGTTAGAAAATTATTTCAATTTGAAAGGGAGGAAGTCCTATAAATCTATAAGTCAATTAGTGGAAGTTATTTATTGCTTGCTTTAAACAATTTATAGGAAGCTCAACTCAAACTATTTCTATACTATATCACTTAACATTAAATTGGACGATACTAGTTTTTCATGAAATACATGACAGTTACTGTTGACGTCTGAAAGCAACTTGTTTTGTCAAGTGGAAGCCCTATGCTAACAAATGAAATTCCCCCATCACAATAGCTCTTTTTTAGTTCACTTCAGTTCTATGAGTATAAAAATAAAGTTATTATCGTGAGGGGTAGTGCCGTAAACGACAAACATTTGACTGATTAATTTCAGTGCTTATAGTCAATTTCTTTTTTTCAAGAGTATAAAAATTAAGCTTTGCAGTTGCAACTACTAGGTTAATTCGAAACTCGTAAAATTGAATTGCACTAGCTGGTGTTTTTTTCACCCTACTTCTCATGATAGAAAGAACAAGAGAAGTGGGTGCACGTGTCTCTCTGAGTTTTAACAGCGACAAAGACGCGAGTAACAAAAGCAGCGTCATAGGAGGATGAAACCATCACCGCCATCGAGATTTTATCGATCAGGGTTGAACTCAGAAAGAGAAAGGGAGACTGAATATGAGAGATAGTGGGGAGAGAGAGAGAGAGAGAGAGAGAGATGGCAAAGCAGATTCGGAACGAAGAGTTGAGGGGTTGGGAGCCTAACATTAACAAAGTAATTAGGACCTCAATTTTTTGATGCAATTGACGAAAAGATCCCGTAATCTACTGTTCATTGGAATAGTAACATGCGCTACAACCCATTGGAATAGGAGAGTTCATTTGGGTAGGTTTTACCATTTTAAGTTTAGAGATATTACCCATCAATAGTTGGAACGGCTCATCCAAACCTGGGAGCCTGATTGTGTATTTGTATTGAGTATATAACTTGTAAAAGTACAATAATATCCATGTACTCTATTATGCCCCCTCAATCTGACCAGGGGATGCACTAAATTGGATTTTAAGAATAAGAATTGTTTAGATGACAATCTTTTTGTAAAAATATTAGCAATCTGTAAGCTAGTAGGAATATATCGCACGACAAGGTCACTAGTAGTAATCCCATTTTGTTGTTTTGTGTCAGGGCAAGATTTTCAGAAGTAAACACCGTATTTTAAAAACAGATCATGGATGGAGGTTTGGTTTACCCCTATCACTTTGAAACATCTTAATTTTACAGTTAAAAAGATTTTCAACCAAGGTTTTGAATGTTCCAAAAATGGTATAAATTTTCGATTTTTGTTTCATAGGATAAATCCATGTGAAATGAAAAAAGTCATCAATAAAGGAACCATAATACTTGAAACCCTGGTGAGATAAAAGAGGTGACTGTCATGCATCAAAATGTAAATGCAAAGGGGGAACACGCATGATGTTCAACTAAACAAAAAGAAAGCCTATGGGACTTTGCCAATCGACAAGTCATACAATTGTCATTAAACGCAATAGAAACATTTGAAACACAGTTTTTTTTTTTAAAAAAAATAGCAAGAGGTTGAGCTCCACAATGACCCAAGCGGCGATGCTAGTGTTCAACCAAAGAACTGGACGCAAGATTAGCAGAAACTAGAGGGCTTTTAGTAGGAAGACACACTGGATAGACATTGTCAACACTAGAAGCATGCAAAAGGACATCACTCGTGGTGTTGTCCTTAAAACGAACAAAATTAGAATAAAAAATCACACTGCAGTTGTTGTCACAACACAGCTGCATAACAAATATGAGGTTATGGCTTATCTACGGGACATGGAGGGCACGAGTGAGACGCAATGGCTTAACGAGAGTGGAAACTAAACTGCGTAAACAGACTTAGAGATTAACTTACCGTTGTCAGGAGTCATATGGGAGGCAGCAGCAGAATCAGGGTCCCAAAGTCATTCCCTAGCATCGACGTAATTTAAGGTAGCATATGCAAGAAGTAATGGCTACTGATGAGGTTGATAGTGGCTAGGACAGGCATCAGCAGAATAACCTGGGGCATGACATATTTAACAAATGATATTGAGCTGGGGCCTATTATCCCTTATGACTGATTAGTGCCTGCAGACAAATGGTAAATATCCAAAGTAGAAGTACAACAAATAGATGACAATGAAACATCATACTACCAAATACGACACTAGTAGGCATACTCCTAGTGGACGAGTCATTCTATCAGGAACTGTTGATGTTGTAATTCTTGTTGCCACCTTTTTGGTTACGTGCGTTGTTATTCCAGTTACGACACGCACCATTGCCCTTGCCCTTCCCACCGCTGTTGTTCAGATTGCGAGAACTGCCCCCTGAATTAGAACTATGAGAGCTAACTGTGCTGACGAGCGCATGATGTACGGGAACCTCTCTATTGGACTGAAACTTCAGTCGTTGCTCATAGAAAATCAGTTTAGACCTTAGGTCATCAAAAGTGTGACTACCAGGAAGCATAGAGTACATAGTAACAAATGTATGATAGTCAGATGGTAAACCAGTAAACTGAATCAACTTGAGATCAGACACAAGATTTTGAATTGCAGCCAGAGAATTAGCTAGCGTTTTAATGTGACGTAAATAATCTTCTATGGATTAATTAGTTCCTTTTGAAACGTTTGGGAGTATACACTTAAAATCTAACGCTCTAGCCAAACTAGCAGTATTGAAATGACAGGCACAATGCTACCAGATGGATAAAGTGTGCGAAATGTTACATAACTCACATAACGTTTCCTTAGAGATAGTTGTGAAAATCCATGCCCGATGTAACTGATCAAGCTGAAGCTAGTAGGAGTACTTAGAATTAGGTTGACTCACACCAGGAGCAAACAAAATTGTAGGTGCCGGTTGAACAATGGTACCATCAAGCATACCCTGTTGCAGATACATGATAACAAAGGATGTGAACTTAGTCTCCCACGATAAATAATCGTCGACCGATGCGAGGACAGTTGTCACGTAATTCGTGATGTTTTCCATGCAAAGTGAGGATGAGAAGATGTGAAGTCCACCACTAGGAGGGGGACCCCACTCGTCCTTAAGTACCCCAGTGTTGGGAAACCAAAAGTTCCATCGAAGGGTATATCAGACTCGTCTGAGCGAAGGTCCACCATTGTGCAGGAAGGGGGCTGAGTGTTTGGTGGAAAAGTGCATGGACTGATTGAAGGGTGAGGCAGCCGTCGAAGGGTATATCAGACTCAACTAAGCGAAGGTCCACAGTGCCCCTTGCAACGATACTGTCCCAAAGAAGGAGGGCGGCGAGGGTCTGACGGACTGCATGGCAGTGGAGAGGGGCGATAGCGGTGTTCCAAGGGGTGGCGGAAAGTGAACGACAGGCTACAAAGAAGGCGACGTGTTGGGATTTGTCCCAAATTTATTTGCCGGTTTTGGAAATAAATAAAGTTATTTCCTTTTTGAAGATTATTGCTTGGCACCCAAGGCTCAAGTTGTGTGGTTGGAGATATTCTATTTTATGAAAATTATATTATTCCATATTTTGTATTGAATATCTTTTTCCTTTTTGGTAAAGATGATACTTGGTGGTCAAGGCGTATATTTGCGGCTAGGGTTGAACCCTTGGTACTTGTGAGGCTTCTCTATAAATACTAGGTTGTTTAACTTTGTTTGGTGCGAGGCAATTTGGGAGTGCCTCTTGTGGTGGGGCATTAGACGTTGGCCTCTTGGAGCGGGGCATCTGGGAGTGCCTCTCGGTACTTCCCTTTTCTATTCTACATTTTGTTGAGAGTTAGTATTGAGAGATTTTTGTTGTAGTTGATCTCTTCATTGGGCGTTTGCTTTGAGATCTTTATCTCTCTTGTTGATCTCTTCCCTAAGCATTTGCTTTGAGATCGTTTTGTACTCACTCATATTATAGTGCATTTTGTGTCGTTGTTGCCGCTTGTGGTTTTCTCCTGATTTGGGTTTCCACGTAAAAAATCATGTGCCCCATTCTATCTTTTTCATTCTTATTTTATATTCTCCAATATCTACATCCTTTATCGCTTCCGCATATACCATGCTCGAATTTCAATTAGTATTTTCTTAACAAGTGGTATCAGAGGCAGAGTCATTGATCTGGGTTTCGAGCATTCTCTTGAAGGATGTTTCTCATTGATATTGAGAATTTTGACGTCATAACAAGATCGATTTTGCTGTGTTCGTCCATTCTAAGGAATTTGGTCCAAGGTGGAGTTTGTTGGGATTTGTCCCAAATTTATTTGCCGGTTTTGGAAATAAATAAAGTTATTTTCTTTTTGAAGATTATTGCTTGGCACCCAAGGCTCAAGTTGTATGGTTGGAGATATTCTATTTTATGGAAATTAAATTATTCCATATTTTGTATTGAATATCTTTTTCCTTTTTGGTAAAGATGATGCTTGGTGGTCAAGACATATGTTTGCGCCTAGGGTTGAACCCTTGGTACTTGTGAGACTTCTCTATAAATACTAGGTTGTTTAACCTTGTTTGGTGCGGGGCAATTTGGGAGTGCCTCTTGTGTTGGGGCTAGGGATGGCAACGGGGAGCGGGGAAAATTCCCCGGACCCGACGGGGATGGGGCCGGGGATGGGGGAAAATTCCTGCCCCGGCTGCGGGGACGGGGGCGGGGCGGGGGAAAATTCTTCCCCGTCCCCGGACCCGCTCCCCGTCGGGGAAAAATACCCGCCCCGAACCCGTTACTCCGCCCCGAAAATTAATTAAAATTACATATATATCCTTAATTTATTAGTTCAATTCTCAAACTCTAAAAGGGCATATGAGTATTTTTAGAGGAGAAGAAAAACCCTAGTTACTACTCAATAGTCTCTGTTGAGTCCAATGTTCACCACTCACTACTCACTGCTAGTCTGCTACTCTTTCTCTCTCCTCCATTTCAGATCTGAGATTGAGTTTTTCATCCCTCCTATTCTCCTCTGTCATCTCAACGTTGGGCTCTCGGTTGTTGCTCCTAATCCTATTCGCTGGCGTTGACGTCCGTCCGACTTGGCGGCTTCTGTCGTTGCTCTGGCGTTTCTCCGGTGTGTTGGACGTCTCCGGTGTGTTGCTCCGGCACTTCTCAGAACCTCGACAGTCAGGCTTCTGTTTCTGCGGCTACTATTCTCGCAATCTCGCGTCTGTCCTCTCACTGCTGGTACGTCGCTCACTGCTCTTCTGCTTCTGGCCTTCTGCCCGGTTCAATTCTCATACTCGGGGCACTGTTCTCCTGTTGCGGCTAGCCGTCTACAGCTACCTCTGCCCGGTTGCTCTGTTCTTCTCACTTCTCTTGGTTGTTGGTACTATACTACTCTTCAACCTTGGCACCTTGTATTCAATTTTGTTTTTTTGTTTTTGTTGGCTATGGGCAGTCAGTAAAGCTTCACCAAAACAGAATTCACATATTGTTATTGTTACATATGTTGTTCGAAAATTACATATAATAAGCTTTGTTAATTGTTTCACCAAAATAGAATTCATAATTTCATGTTATGGGTTTTTAGGGCTGTTAATTGGGAGTAAAGCTTCTGATTTGAATACTTGGATTGCTTTTTGGAATGGATAATTATGGGTTTTTAGGGATGTTTTGTAATTTTAAGGTCATTAGTATTTCAAAAAGTATAGGCATCTAATTGATTCTACAACTACTTCGATTGCTTTAGCTATTCATCCCATATAGTTAAAAAAACTTCTGATTTGAATTCTTCAATTTAAGATAAATTCATAAATTAGCTTATGGGTTGATATACTATATTGTTTAATTCCATTAATTGCTTCATTTCTAAATTATTTATGTATGCATAGATTATGGCTAGTGGACCTAGTGGTCCAAGCGGACCGTCTCCATGTTCTACAAATAAAAACATAGACACCGCAAATCCAACTCCGACTCCAACATCTAATACCGATGTGAATGTTGATTCATGTGGAACACCGCATGCTACGGAGGATGAGGGGGATACATTAGTATTGGGAAAGCAAAGGAGGTTCATATCTAAAATATGGAAGCATTATGATTATGAGGTTATTAGCGGTGTACCGAAGGCTATTTGTAAATATTGTAAGAAAAAACTTGGTGGTAACTCAAGGAATGGGACGAAGCATTTGAATGATCATCATGCAATTTGTCCTATGAAAAGACATAGGGACATTGCAAATGACTTTACCCAAAAGAAGTTGAAGATAGAGCCTTCCGGTGATAAAAAAGGGCAAGTTGTTTTTGTTAACGGGTTTGATGAAGAGCTTGCAAGGAAGGAGCTTGCGCATATGATCATAATGCATGAGTATCCTCTTTCTATGGTAGAGCATGTTGGGTTTAGAAGATATTCAAAGGCTCTCCAACCTTCTTTCACCATGATATCAAGGAATACACTCAGAAAGGATATTCTCAAAGTGTTTGACTTTGAAAAAGGCAAAACCATTAAGTTGTTGGGGAGTGTTCAAAGCAAGGTGGCCATTACCACAGATATGTGGACTGCTCAAAATCAAAAACGTGGTTTCATAGCCATAACAGCTCATTGGATTGATAGTTCATGGAAGTTGCAAAATCGGATTTTGAGGTATTATAATTTCATTTTTACTTTAAGCTTATTCATTACAAGTCATCGATATTTTTCAAGCATGTGGATAAAATATTTAGTTATTGTATTATTTTCTCTTACATTTAATTTTTAATAAAATTTTGATAAACTTCGTTATTTTTTAATAAACTTTCTGGTTTGTTTTTCTTTTAGGTTTGCATATGTGCCTTGTCCTCATACTGCTGAGAGCATTTCAGAAGAGCTCTTGAAGTGTTTTTCAGAGTGGAACATCAATAGAAAAATTTCATCTCTTACGGTGGATAATTGTTCTTGCAACGACGCAATAATTGGCATTCTTAAAGATCGATTGGATTTAAGGGCACTTCCCTTAAGGGGTAAGTTCTTCCATATGCATTGTTGTGCACATATTCTTAATATCATTGTTAAGGATGGATTAGAGGTGATTGAAAGCTCAATTGAAAAGGTGCGTGATAGTGTAGCATATTGGAGAGCAACACCTAAAAGGGAGGAAACTTTTAGAGAAGTTTGTGATAGCTTAAGTGTGCCTTACTCAAAGAAATTAAAATTGGATTGCAAAACAAGATGGAATTCAACTTTCTTGATGCTTCAAACAGCTTTGTTGTATAGAGAAGTTTTTCCTAAGTTGGCTAAGAGGGAAACTAATTATAAATCTCTCCCTACTGATGAGGAATGGGAGAAGGCAAAAGATATTTGTGGAAGGTTACAAATCTTTTATGACGTGACTCAATTATTCTCCGGCACTAGCTTCCCCACTGCAAATATTTACTTTCCAAAGGTGTTTCAAGTTCGGCTATCTTTGAGTCGTTGGCTATATGATCCGAATGTGGTCATTAGGACTATGGCTCAAAAGATGCTTGATAAATTTCTAAAATATTGGGATGTCGTTCATGGGATATTAGGAGTTGCTTGTGTTTTAGATCCCAGGTTCAAGTTGAAAATGGTGGATGTTTGCTATAGGAGGATTTTTGATTTTGATGTAGATGAAAAGGTTGAAATGATCAAAGATGTTTGTTATGCCCTGTTTAATGAATATCAAGAAAAATACAAGCATTTGAAGGCTCCTATTCCTTATGCTTCTGGTGATTCAACTAAGACCTCTTCTAACGCTTCAGATTCTAGTGGAGGTGTGGGTTATGCACAAGATGACATCTTTGAAATATATTATACAATTGTTGAAAAGGATCCACAAATTCCACAAAAATCAGAGTTAGATTTTTACTTGGAAGAGCCGCTTACCCCAAGGACTGATAATTTTGATATCTTGGTTCATTGGAAGGCAGCTACAAGGTATCCTATTTTATCTTTGATATGTAGAGATATCTACGCCATTCCTATTTCCACAGTAGCATCTGAGTTGGTATTTAGCACGGGTGGGAGGTTTATTAGTCCACATCGCAATCATCTCCATCCAAAGACTTTAGAGGCTTTGATGTGTGGTAGAGATTGGCTTTCGACTACAATCAAGTCATCTTCAGAAGGTATATTTTTTATTTTTTGTTATACTTTTAGAATATATAGTGGGATTTCTTTATGTTTAAATGTTATGATATTTGATGACTTGATTACTTTAACATATCTTTTGAATATATATGTTGTAGATGAGGACACCGCCTATTGCCATGGTACTTTTGATGAAGATTATGATGCTGAAGTTGATGAAGAATTTGATGGCTAATTGGCTAATGGTGCATTAAATTTCTCAAGGATATCTTCTTATATGTGGACTTTGCATTGCACCTTTGATGCTGTATCTTTGAAGCTTTGATTCGTATTTTGATTGTGGTGAACTTCGGTTGTGTAATTTTCCTTGGACTTTGAGAACTTGATCACTTAGATCTTGTTTTGTTACTTGTTATCTTTGAACCTTCAGGATTTTGGATTGAACTTTCAAGTTTGTGGGCATTAGGTAAAGTGTTGAACTTTAATGTTGAACTTTCAATGGCTTAAGTTAGGTTTAATTTCTCTTTTTTGTTTAGGGCTTCTTATTTGATTATTTTGATATTGGGCTCGTAATTGTTGCCCTACTTGGGCTTACATTTTGTGTGATTTCGTCACTAAAATTCGGGGAAACGGGGCCCCGGCGAGGAACAGGGTCCCCAGCAGGGCGGGGACGGGGGGAGAACCATCCCCGAAAACGGGGGCGGGGGGCGGGGAGTTGAGCGGGGGCGGGGGCGGGGGAATATTCCCCCATCCCCGACCCGCCCCGTTGCCATCCCTAGTTGGGGCATTAGGCGTTGGTCTCTTGGAGCGGGGCATCTGGGAGTGCCTTTCGGCATTTCCCTTTTCTATTCCACATTTTGTTGAGAGTTAGTATTGAGAGATTTTTGTTGTAGTTGATCTCTTCATTGGGCGTTTGCTTTGAGATCTTTATCCCTCTTATTGATCTCTTCCTTAAGCGTTTGCTTTGAGATCGTTTTGTACTCACTCATATTATAGTGGATTTTGTGTCGTTGTTGCCGCCCGTGGTTTTCTCCCGATTTGAGTTTCCACGTAAAAAATCATGTGCCCCATTCTATCTTTTTCGTTCTTGTTTTATATTCTCCAATATCTGCATCTTTTATCGTTTCCGCATATACCATGCTCGAATTTCAATTAGTATTTTCTTAACACGACAAAACCTGGAAGGGATGTGGGAATATTGGCGGTTCACCATGTGCCATGATAGGCATGTCATGGAGCTTGGGGGACACCAATGGTACACACACTTAAGAGGAAGGAGGCTGAGAATGTGTGGCTGCGGTGGTTAAGGCGGTAGAGAGGGCACAGTCAGCCATTGTTGCTGGCTAGCTAGAAGGAAAAATTAGGGTTTCTAGAAGAGACTTAGGGAGGAAGAGAGAGGGGAGTAGCGCCATATAGTGAGGAAATTAGGGTTAGGTTTTAGGAGCGATCTGCTCTAATACCATGTGAATAATTGGAACAACTCACTCAAACCTGGGACTCTGGCTGTATATTTATATTGAGTGTACGACTTGTAAAAATACAATAATATCCCTATACTCTATTAATACTTATGTGGGACTGCACTTTTCCCTATCAATTTGATGTATATAAATCATCAGATAAGTACCATAATTGATATCTTCAAACAAATGGATAATCAATGAACCCCAACATTAACCCAACTCCACACAGGATCCCTTATTAAATCTTTCAAATTGCAAAGATAAATCCAAAAGGCCACAATGAGTCCCAGTGAGGAAGTTAAGACCTCCAATCCAATGGTGAGTGGTGACTCTTGATCACTACAAAATATGTTACTTGGTCTGAAATGTATGTAATTTAAAAGGTTCTTTCGAAAATTGTAAGTAAATCACCGGAAAAATTAAACATATACAAAATACAGAAGCCAACACAAAACCATTGTAGCAATGCTTTACTCGTATACAAGTATCACAAAATTAAGCATTTCGAAATTCCCAGTCCGTTACACACATTTGAAGGAGTTTTCTCAGCATAATCTAAAAGAGATTTTCACAGCTTATAAAAAAATTATACGAAGTTTGTCTTTTCCAAGCAGAAAAATATTGGGATTAATCAGCATCAAATTAACGTCCCACGCACAACACGAGGCTCCCACACCTTATTAAACAAGGCCTATGCCCGGCCAAAAAGAAAGCTAGTATCCGCTTAAAATCCGTGAAATTTGTTCCACTTGGTGTAGGTGTAGGCATCGAAAATGGAAAAAGAAAATAATATATTTTTATAGGGCGGGTATTGCTAAAACTAGTATGTGTGTGGGTATGGGTGTAAGTCCCACCCGTCCCATGCCAGTTTTCTCAATACCGACCTCGTACCTACACCATATAAGACTCGTACCCATTATTTTGAGTTCTAATTTGTTGCTTGGACTTGGATGTTTTGCTAGTTATTATGAATTGTATTGTATTTAAGACTCGTGTTGGATATGATAGAAACTATTATTATCAAGTACTAATTTGTTGCTTAAACTTGGAGACTTTTAATTATATCTAGTGTAATATGATATGTTGTTGTAAACTTGGTGTAAATGTATCATATCAGTCATTTTATGTTAAACAAGGGTGTAAAATGGGCTTAATTTTTCTTTTTGGTCTTTAATTATATACTCAAGTAAGACCTACATATCTATACTGCCAATGAGTATGACTGTGGGAATAATTTTATAATACACAATGGATTTGAGTATGACTATGAGTATGAGTATTGATTTCGAAAAAAAATATGAATGAGGATACAAACATGCATATCCTGTACATATCCCTGTTAGAGTATAAATATATTCGTAGGCATTCAACCATCAACTTAAGTTTTTAATTGAGTTAGTTCTTAAATATAATATCGAAATCTTAGTTAGCCCATCATCATCTCACATGCATAAATAAGCAAGCCCACGGGGCCCATGCCGACAAATTTTTTCAAAATGAAATGTAGTTTAAAAATGTTAACCTGCGATTTGACTTGAGTCTGCGAAATAATAGAAGAGAGGTAGAAACTAGAAACGAAGGGTGGGCAATTAAGCACACGCGTCTTTCACGTGTTGTACAGCGTAACGTTTCTCCTATCAGGCCTCCTTTGTCTTCCTCCCCCTCCCCCCCCCCCCCCCCCCCCCCAACGCTCTTTATTTATAGCAGCAGAACCGGCGGATGGACTCCATACTTCATCAGCTTTCGGAGTTACGACTTCACTAGTATGTTTCTATCCATTATGCTTGTCGTTATTAATTCATCACAAACTTTGTTTTAATTCATCGTTAACTTTGTCTTGATTCATCGACCATCCATGCATAATTAAAGCTTTTGTAATACAATATTTCAGGTCTGTTTGTTTGCAATGTTTCATGATTCTATTGTTGCGTTTATTGGAATGTAAAAGTGAGATTTATCTAAAACAAAGGGTTTGAGCATATACATAATCAATTGGGTTTTTGCTAAAACCTCATTTGAGCTTATATAAGGTCCACTTTATATAAATTTTAACATAATATTAGAGCGGATTGCTCAACCTTGGTTTGTCACCGTCCTCATTTTGATTAAGATTGTGTACTCCTGTTAGTCCTCGTTAGTAACTTACATGTAAGGGGGCATGTTGGAGCGTAAAATTCGGATTAGTAATATATTAATTAATAAAATTAAAGGGTTTGAGTATGCATACAAATTTGTGAGTCACTCCACCCATTACCAATTGATTTTGGATTAAAAACTCATTTGAGCTTACATCATTTAAGACACAATCTGTACAAAATTTAACATCGTTCAATATATATATATATATAGATACACACACACACACAACTGTACAAAATTTAACATCGTTCAATATATATATATATATAGATACACACACACACACACACACACATATATATATGTGTGTACATATATATATATATATACATATATATATGTATATGTATGTGTATATATATATATATATATATATATATATAATATATATATATATATGTATATACATATATATATATGGTGTGTATATATATATATAGGTAGAGTATATATATATATAATATTATATATGCATACATACATATATATATATATATAATATATATATATATATATAGATATATATATATATATATATCTAATATATATATATGTATATATATATATGATATATATATATATATATTATATATATATATATATATATATGTATGTATACATATATATAGTATATAATATATATATATATGTATATATAGATATATATATATATATATATATATATATATATATATATGTGAAATGTATGAACTGCCATGAAAGCTTGGGAAAGCAGAGGGCTATGAGAATTAGCTCATCATCTTGTATTTCTCAATACTGTACTGCTTCAACTATATATGTACAGAGAACGGACCAAGAGGAAAGAAGAAAAGAAGTTGGTTATAGGCACAAGTTGACTTGGCATAACAACCTTCCATATAATTAGTTAGCTATGTAACTGACTAACTAACTAGCTGCTTAACATCCCCCCCTCAAGGTGGAATTGGTGGAGAGTCCATCAATTTCAGCCTTGAACATAGAAAATGATGCTGAACTTCACTGAGGGGCTTAGTGAAAATATCTGCTATTTGTGCTTGAGAAGACACATGAGCAGTCTGTAAGAGGCCTTCCAGAACCATATCTCGATGTAGTGGCAATCAATGCGAATATGCTTTGTTTTGTCATGAAACACCGGATTTTCAGCTATGTGTTGAGCAGCTTTGTTATCATAATGCATGGTGATAGGGTAGTGGACTGGGATGTGAAAATCATTCATCAAGTGAGTTAACCATACAAGTTCTGATGCAGTAGTGGACATGGACCTATACTCTGCTTCAGCCGAGGATTTTGCCACAGTTTTCTATTTCTTTGTCTTCCAGGAAATCAAGGAAGAACCAAGAAACACACAATATCCTGAAAGAGATCTAGCAGTCATTCTACAATTGCCCCAGTCTGCATCACAATATGCCTCTAACTACAGATTGTTGTCCTTGGAGTAGTACATACCCTTATTAGGAGTGCCCTTCAGGTATCTAAGAACATGCAAAGCTGCCTGATAATGAGGAACACGAGGGTGTTGTAAAAATTGGCTTAGATGCTGGACTGCATATGATGTATCAGGCCTGGTGATGGTCAAGTACAGTAATCTGCCAATAATTCTCCTATATGCTTTAGAATCAAGCAAGAGTTCACCTAGCTCAGAAGAAAGTTTGAGACCTTTGGGTAAAGGAAATCGAGCTGGTTTTGCTCCTGTCAGGCCAGCATCCTGTAGGATGTCCAAGACATACTTTCTTTGATTGAGAAAAGTACCCATAGGAGACCTTGAAATCTCAATCCCCAAGAAAAATTTGGCCAAACCAAGATCTTTAATAGTGAATGCAGTGTGTAAAGCTTGTTTGATCATAATGATGCCAGCTTCATCATCACCAGACACTAGGAGATCATCAACATAGACCAGAATGTGAGTAAATTTGCCATGACACTCTTTGCTAAACAAGGAGTAATCACTCTTGGATTGTTTAAAGCCTTGTGAAATAAGAAATTTGGTTAGCTCCAGATTCCATTGCCTAGATGCCTGCTCTAGACCATATAAAGATCTCACCAATTTGCAAACTTACCCTGGAGCAGCTTTGGTATACCCTTTTGGGGGCAACATGTACACCTCTTCATCAATGAAACCATGTAAGAAGGCATTATTGATATCCAACTGGTGCAGAGGCCAGCCCTTAGCAGTAGCTAAAGCAATAAGAAACCTAACAGTGGTTAGCTTTGCAACAGGAAAAAAAGTGTGTTTATAGTCTTTATCTTTGACCTATTCAAAGCCCCTTATCACCAACCTTGCTTTATGCCTTTCTACAGACCCATCTGTTCTGAACTTGGTCTTATAGACCCATTTAGAAGTGAAAGCTTTCTTGTTTGGAGGAAGAGTGGTCAAAACCCAAGTGCCATTGGTCTCAAGAGCATGAAGCTCTTGATCTATTGCCTTTACCCAATCTAAATGTTATTGTGCTTGTGCATAAGAACTAGGCTAAGGTGTTTGTAGAACTTTTATAAGTGCAGCTACATAATGAGATGAAAATGGAGCTAAATCAGATGAATGAAACAAGGGGTAAGGACAGGTGTCAGTAAAAAAACTGGTTGAATTATTGGACAGTGTAGATTGATTAGTGGTGGGGTTAGAATCTGAAGCAACATGTTCTTGTGATGCTGGAATGGAATTGGGACAGGTGGACTTAGATTGTGAAGGACAGATAAAGTCCTTTAACTAGGCTGGTGGTCCTCTAGTTCTAGTGGATCGCCTAGTAGCTGGCAACTCAGCAGGGGTCGAACAGGAAGCTTCAGGAGCTGGAGAAGGAAGTGGAGATGCTATAGGAGAGCCTGAGGAAAAAATGTCAGGAGAAGGACAAAAGGATGACATGTCATTGGGGAAGGAATGACCAGTAGATGGAGAGGAAATGACTGAAGATGGACAAGTTTGTGGTAGCCCAAAAGAAGAAGTGAGGTCTGTATCTTCTGTGGATATGGTAAGTGGATTCAAGGAAGGCAAAATAGGGTCTGAATGAGAGTCAGTAGAGACAACATTAAATGTGTCTGGAGTTATTTTGAAAGGATAAGCTTGTTCATTAAAGACAACATCCCTGCTGTGAAAAATTTGTTTTGTTTGCAAATCATACAACTTATATCCTTTAAAACCAAGAGTGTACCCAAGTAAGACACACTTTCTGGCCCGGGAATCAAATTTGTCTGTAACTCCAATATTTGCAGCAAAACATAAGCAGCCTATGGTCCTTAGTTCATCATAAGTGGGTGGTTTGCTGTAAAGCATTTCAAAAGGGCTTTTCCAATTCAAAATGGCCATGAGAAGTTTGTTAATAATGTGGGTGGCAGCTAATACACATTCACCCCAAAATTTTTTTGGAAAACCTGCATGAAATCTAATGGCCCTTGCTATATCTAAAAGATGTCTGTGTTTTCTTTCAGCAACACCATTTTGCTGGGGAGTTTTTACAGTAGATCTTCGTAAAAGTGTCCCTTTATTTGCCAAAAAAACAAGTAGAGTGCTATTAATAAACTCTGTTCCATTATCAGTTCTGACCTGAAGAATTTGAGTATTATGCTGAGTAGCAACCATGTTGAAAAAATTAATAACAGCTGAAGAAACTTGAGTCTTGTCTTGCAATAATTGTGTCCAAGTACATCTAGTAAAGTCATCGACAATAGTGAGGAAGTAGTGTGCTCCAGACACATTGGCCACCTTATAGGGACCCCAAAGGTCCATATGAATCAATTGGAAAGGGTGAGTAGTAGAAATGTGACTTTTATTGAAAGGCAACCTGTGAAGTTTTGCCATGATACAGGTTTCACAAAAAAAAGGACTGGACAATAGATCCTTATAATCAGGTATATGTTGCATCTTGGAGAAAAATGTGTGACCTAGCCTAGTATGCAGTACATCCAGAGTACATACTGGTTTATGGGAAAAACATGAAGTAAATTCTGCCTTGGAAAGATCTGTATGAGAAGAGTCTGCTGAGTTTGCTTATTCAACAACTAGGAGGGAACTAGAACCTGAAGAGGCCTTGACAGCTGGTAAATTGTTCAAAAAATAAAGTCCACCATCCTTCGTTCCAGCAGCCACAATCAACTTAGTTGAAAGGTCCCGGAAGAAACACTTCTCAGGGTAAAAAATGGCACAAATGTTGTGGTCTGAAAGCAATTTACTGACAGATAGAAGATTATATTTGAATTCTGGAACATGCAACACATTGTTCAGGGATATGGTCTGATTTAGAGGTATATGTCCTGTCTGTGTGACAAATTTTGCAGTTCCATCTGGCAAGGTAACATGAATAGGAATAGAGAGGGGTGTGGTTGAATTGAAAGAGGCTGAAGTAGATGTCATATGATCTGAGGCTCCAGTGTCTATAATCCAAGAGCCTATGTTGCTATGCACAGCACAACAAACATTAGTCTGAGAGCTTATGGTAGATATACCTGTAAACTGAGCATATGCACTCATGTGACTGGGTTGTTGCTCTGCTGACTGTTTTTTTTTCATCAATTTCATCATTTCTTGAGCTAGGGCTTGTAGCATATTGGAATCTATCACATTTGATCCTACTGAATCTTGATTGACTTCTACTTCCTCTAAGGGAGTGTCCATCACCGAGCTAGTGACATTTGCAGCAAATCTGGTAGGCCGTCTAGCCTTGGCATTGCCTCGAGATCCTTCGCCACCTCTAGGTCCTTCATACCAATCTGGATATCCCACCAATTTGAAGCATTGATCCTTAGTGTGACCATTCCTTTGGCAGTGATCGCAGAAACATGTGTTCCTTGATCGTTTGTTGTCTCTTCGGCCTCCTTGATTTCCTCTCACTAAGAAACTGCCAGAATCCATTGAATCCAATTGGTTGCCTGCTGAAAATTTAGTGACATTTGCTGTAATTTCCTTAATTGCTCCTGTGCTATTAGTCAGTTGTCTTTGCTTCTCAACCCTTTGTATCATAGAATATGCCTTATTAACAGGGGGTAAAGGATCCATTAACAGGATCTGACCTCGAATAGTATCATAACTATCGTTGAGATGCATCAAGAATTGCATCAATTTCTGTCTCTATTCTAGCTCCAAATTCTTTTTGAGTGCTGTGCAAGATTTATTGTGAGCACAGTTGCACACAGCAATTTCTGACATGTCACTCAATTCATCCCATAATTTCTTCAATTT
>JAKOGI010003371.1:0-7500 GCA_029747015.1 Carnegiea gigantea | reverse complement strand
AAGTTATTTTTCTTTTGTCAAAATTTAAAAATTTGTATCTTTATTACTCAAAATTGTCAATATTAAAAAAAAAAATTTAGTAATTGTAATTTCTTATCAGTGTATCAAAAATATTCGAACTTTTCATTATGATATATGGTTCCTCTTTAGGTTGGATGTGTCCACTGTACATTAAAGTAAGGTAAACAACGGGTCGGGTTATTTATGGGTCAATCCTTTCAAAGAATGCTAACGGCTCTGAGCAATTCAACCCACTAATCCATTGAGGGCTTGTTAATGTCGTGGGTAAATTTCGACTTTCACCCACATTCCATTCGTTCCTACTCCCTACTCCATTTCATTTTTTCCTTTCTTTAAAGATAAATACCACTTCTTCCAACCCTTTTCATTCTTTGACACTTGTTCCCTTTTACTCTATGTCCCTCCAACTCCTTCCCATACCTTGACATCAATAATTCTATCTTTCCCACTCTATTCCGTTCATTCTTACTTCATTCCACTATTTCTTATTCCTTTCGACTTTTGCATGAAAAATATAATTTCTTCCTACTCCCACCCATTTCTTCCCTCTCTGTTTCATTCGTTCACATTGCATACCCACTCTATTCCAGCAAAAGAATAGCTAGTTAATAATTTGATTTTTTTTTTTTAAAGCTAACATACCATTATCCAATAAGCTACACTTTATTAATAGGTCAGCCCATCTAAAACATATTAATATGTTGGAGCAATGTGGCTCATGAAGAACCAATTTAATAATTAGATAGTTTTTGATTAATCTACCATGCATTGCTCAATTAGGTATACTTTATTATTGGGCTAACTATAGCACAAACACGGTCAACCTATTTTCCACCAATTGCGTCAATGCATCATCATTCAAGACCAATCAAAAGAAAATCAAATGAAAGTGAATTAGAGAAGAACAAGACATTATCCTTTATTTATAACATCAAAAATTTAGAATTACAAAGTAATTTATTTAAAATATGACTATACATATTCAATTCACTAAATGTATAATGGTATACTTGTTTAATATCTATCTTATTGTAAAGTATTTTTTTTGTAGAGGATATAGTTTTTTCATGTCATTTCATACCCAGTTTTAAAACTTATTATATTTAAAAGTTGTATATGATGTCATTTTATGGAAATGGAGTTCGAAAAGAAATGAAACTATTGTTTAATTTGTGAAGAGACGTGATAGTTAGATAATGTCTCTTTAAACTATTCGATATAATGAATAAGCATGATTTTGTTGAGGGAGAATATAGAGAAGAATAAAAAAATAAGGATAGTTTTGGGCCGAGTTTGACCCGCTAATTTGTAGGTTTTTTGGATTCAGTTTATTTCTCACTTGGGTCGAGAAAATCATGTTCAAAACCTAAATTTTTCGAGCGGGTTTAGGTTGGATTTTCATGTAGGGTCTGTTTTTGTCAAGTCTAGCACCAACCTTTTTCTTATTATGGTTTGGAGCTAAATCTTGAAGGTTTTCAAAATTGTGTCTCTCAAAAATTAAGAATAACTTTGGGAGACATTTTTTTACCCTTCTTCAAGTCCTTTTCCAGAGCTAGAATTTTCTACTAAGTAGCCTCTTAAGCCTTCTTCTAGTATATTTTTAACTTATGAAGCTTATCCTACAACAGAGCAACTTCAGCTCTGGCATTTTTTATCTCCGTGTTCTTCCTTTCTCAGGGCAGTCTATACCTCTATCAGTTAATTGGATAAAGGTCAATCTAAAAAGATTAGGGCTTTAAAAATCCTTTACAAATAAGTGAAAGTGGGCATATGTCAATATCTCTACAAGTCAAGATGTATGGGTGAAGGTTAATATGAAAAGGTGAGGATTTAAAAGTCATTTCCAAATATATTAAGGGATAAATGTCAACATATTATACAATAATACATATCAATTAATTTACTACTATATTCGGTCTTATGGCTCATTTACGCCTGATTCTTCTCAATTAGAGATGGACAATGGATCGATATTCATTGGATTAAGCGGTCGGTCTATTTAAAATAAGACTAATAAAGAGTCGGGTCAATAATGGATTGGGTCAGCCCATTAATGCATATTAACGGGTCAGACCGGGTTGGCCCATTAATGGCCCGTTTAGTGACTGTTAATTTTTTCAACCTACTTGACGTACTAATTTACGTGTTCCAATTAGTTAAACTTATTACCAACACTTTATATATAGTAATAATTATATACATCGTTTTTTGTGCAAGTTTGTTCCGTTATTAAACGGGCCACCCATGGATCGACTCAACCTGACCCATTTATTAGCTTGGTTACGTTGTGTATTTTCTAACTTGGAATTTGAACTAGTCTAGTTTGGTTGAAAAATTACATAAACATTAGTTGGAAAATAAACTAACCAAAAAAAATCTTAGGCGGTAATGGACGGACCATGGGCGGACCGGGTTCATTTGGCCCATAACCCATCCCTACCCGTTAACAATTGTGCGAAGCCCTGCCCCGCCCGTTTAGTGAATGGCCTGGGCCAGTCCGTTTAGTGAATGGCCTGGTCCAGTCCGATCCGTTGTCCACCCCTATTCTTAATTATTATAAATACGTTTGTCCTGTTGTTATTATCATAGATTCTATATAGATCTATCCCACAAACTGTCGTATTTAATTTCTTAAATTGGAACATTAAAATGCTAGATAATTTATTAATTCTTCTTTGGTGCTAAAAATCGTAGAATAATAACTTTAATTTAGGGATTATATGTGTTTTTATTTGGATCAGCTACAGCAATGAGCCGACAAGTACACTAGTTAAAGTACATGTTTTTTGAACTATGACAATAACAGTGGGACAGAGAAAATAATTATTATGACAATAACTTTTCTGAATAATATCACAAAGAAGATAGCGATCCGCAAGCCGTAAGATAAAATAAACTAAAAATTAGCAAGTCGTTGTGTTCTGTGAACGGTGAGTGATTTCAAATAATGAATTTGACAATTTTTTTGTATTTCAGAATAGTCAAGATGAGAAAGGTGGTGCTCCTAGCTATGATAATATCGACATGGGTGACATTGATTCATGCAGTTGACGACACTTGGGTCCTGTCCGGCGACGCCAATAACTACGGCAATTTTATAGCGTACATCCGTGAGCAAGTGAAGGGTACAACTTGCTTTGGAATACCTATGATTCGCCAGCCACCAACTTCAGCCTATCTTGTTGTCAGTCTTCAATCCAGTGCGGGCAACACCGTCCGCCTAGTCCTGGACAAAAAGGATTTATACGTGTTGGGCTACTCTGACAAATTAAACAACAAAGAGCGGGCTTTTTACTTTAAAGGTGCTCCTACAAATGCGCTCCCTGGGGCTACGGTTAACAGTCTGTGGTATACAGGTTCATATCAAGAACTAGAAGCAAATGCTAAAATCAATAGAAAGAGCCTTGGACTGTCAAAAACAATTGTTAACAGACTTCTCAATAGCATCTATGGTAAAGAGATTACGACTGATGCACTTAAGAAAGCTCAGGCTCAGTTCCTTCTTATTGTCGTCCAAATGGTTGCGGAGGCTGCGCGGTTCAAATACATTGAAACAGTTATCAAGGATGATTATACCGAAGATTTCCTTACACCCAACGAGAAAGTGCTTACTATTGTCAAAGAATGGGATAAGATCACTACAGCTATTGTAAATGCACAATCCAACGGCTTGTTTCAAAGTGCTTTGACCTTAACGGGTCCCGACGGCAGCACTTACACGGTGACAAATGTAGACGGTGTAAAAAACGACATGGGGATGCTCAAGTATGACGCAAAAAAGTGTGCACGCACTCTCTCTTTTCAAATTGTCACGGGTATCCATCTGCTGGCCCAAGCTTAGAAGAACGCCGAAGCAATTCTGTTGGTTGCCTTGTCTGAACTAAAGGCCTTCAAGTGCCAAGGAAAACGACGTGTGCAAATTAAATAAAGTGGTTCGTTTCTTCGATTTCTAGCTATATCCTAGTTTGTCTTTCCATCCATGCTTTTGCCATGACTATGTAAAAAAAAATAATGGGGTTGTGTGTTAATGAAATGGCCTTGCACATAGACCTTTTCATCTGTGCCTTTCACATGACTGTGTGAAAAATGTGTGTTAATAAAATGTGTACGCTCTTTTCCTGTAACGGCATGGCATGTGCTTGTATTCAATAAGTTGTAAAAAATTTCATTTTATATTATTATCCAATTTTATCGTCAACCTGAAATTTCATAAATAAAAAATTTAAAAAGAATTCAAACAAATCACCGTAAAATATAACATAAGCGTATAAACTAACTGTACCAATTGATACTAATTAAACATTATGAAATGCTCAGACAGTTTGTAATTAAGTCTATAATGGAAAAAGCGTTATGCATAGTAGTGATTCTACTACGAATAATATTAACCGTGCATGTCTAATTACCCAACAGATTTATTTTATTCCAATCATCAAAACCAATATTTCTCCAATCAAACTAATAATATCCCAGACTAAAACATAATCTACAACACTGAAATGTCAGAAAAATAATATATTTGATCACGCTTCCGTTATAACTACGTGCATTTGAGTGAAACATTGAAGTCTAGGGGCCTCCACCCAGTGACATAAAATGCATAAGATGCAATCAAATTGGAAGAGTAGCGAGAGACATGCACTAAAATTCATCGAACTAAATCTTTGATGGAACTAACAAGAAAGCAAACACTTGATGCAAGATAATTCTCTCTGTCTCTCTCGAAGCTGCCGAGCGTTAGGGAAAGAAGAAGTAGGGATTTGGATGACGTGAGGTGCATCGGAGTTGAAAATGATAAGATGTTGGCTACACAGGCAAAAATCAAGGAGAGATGGTTAATGTACTTTTCCAAACTCCTCAATGGTGAAATGTTGGAAGATTTTCAGAGTAGGGAACAAGAGAATAATGAAAGGTAACTTGATCCTCGATTGTGTGAACCTATCAGCAAGGACGAGATTAAAAAGGCCTTAAAGAAGATGTCTAGTGGGAAGGCAGAGAGATCAGACCAAATACTGGTGGAAGTGTAGAAGTATTTGGGTAGAAAGGGATTAAAGTGGCTAACAAAGCTTTCCAATATTATTTCGATGCCCATAGAATGGAAGTTTGGTACGGTCATCCAATTGTACAATGCAACAACAACAACAACAACAACTTCCAGTGTGGGTTCTACTTTCGCGGGGTTTGGGGAGATCCAGCTGTAGGCAACCTTACCCCTACCGGTATTCCTACCCATAGAGAGGTTGATTCCTAAAGACCCACAAAACAGTTTTTGAGGAAAACAGTTTACAGAGGAAACGATTGCGTACCAAGTTACCAATTGGGGAGAAGGGTAAGTAGAGCAGATAAACAAGGAGTGGGGACATACCTCAACAAACTCCAGGCGTCAGAAGCCAGTACAGCCTAGCCAAACACGACCTGCAAACAAGCACACAAAAACTCTCCCCACCCCATCGAAGCTACAGTCACCTACGGGGCCGGTCCCCTACAATCAGAGACTCTAATCGTATCCCGCCACAGTCTTCTATCCTGAGCCATGTCCTCCATCAGATCCGACCCGAATCCAACTCAAAGTTACTGAGAGTAACCCGAACCTGACCCAAATCGAACCGATTTCAAAACGAAGTCGACACGGATTGACCATTTAGCTTAAAACCTGTTATTTTTTAATTTTGAGCAAATCTAAACTATTTTTAATGTTGACATAAAATGAACCCATTTATTAAATAGGTCGACCCTACCTGACCCATTTCTCAGCTCTATTTAGGATTGCAATAATTATAGGTGTATAAGCCGCTCAGTCACACTATAAAGTTATGGGAAAGGGTGATTGAGAGAAAGTTGCGGAAGGGTATTTTGATATCAGAGAATCAATTTGGTTTTATGTCTGGCAGGTCCGGCACATAGGCAATTTACCTCCTTGGAAGGCTCATTAGATTGTATAGAGGTAGAAAGGGATCTTCATATGATATTCGTATATCTGAAAAAAGTATATGATAGAGTTCTACGTGAAGTGTTATGGAGATAATTGGCAAAGAAAAGAGTGTTGCCTGTGTATATTCGAATTATTAAGTATATGCATGAGGGAGGTAGGATGAGCATTAGGATGCCAAGAAGGGTTACCAATGACTTCTATGTTGGTATAGGTCTGCACCAAGGTTCTGTTTTAAGCCATTTTCCTTTCACATTGGTTATGGATGAATTTACGAAAGGGATTCAAGATGAGTTACTATGGTGTCAGATGATATTGTTCTTATTGATGAGATCAGAGAAGGAGTTAAATGATAAGTTAGTTTGATGGAAACATATACTAGAGTCTTGAGATTTTAAAGTAAGCAGATTGAAAACCGAATACCTACATTGTTGTTTCAGTGAAAGAAAAGAGGAGCAGTGAGAAGTCATAATTGATGGGATGACAATACCAAAGGTTGAGAAGTTTAAATATCTTGACTCGATTATTCAACAGAAAGGGGATATTGACGAAGCCATTAACCAGCGCAAAAAGGTGGGTTGAAAAAATGAAAGTATGCTTTATGTGTGCTGCGTCATAAGAGGATGCATGTAGGACTAAAAGTCAAAGTTTATCGTATGACAGTTAAGACCTAATATGTTATATAGATCGAAGTGTTCGCCTATAAAAAAGACACAGGTTCAAAGGTAGATGGTAGCAAAGATGAGGATAATTAGATAGATGTGTGGCTTCAGGGAGTATATGCGAGAGGATTAGCATCCCTAGCGATAGAAGAATAGGGGATAGTCAAAGAAGAGCATAAACGAGGTGATTAGAGATGACTTAAAAGTTGTAGGGTTGACAGAGGACATGGCTCAAGACAGAAGACTATGGCGGGATACCGATTGAGGTCTCAGATCACAGAGAGATGCCCTCGTAGATGCCATTTGGTTGCAGTAGGGCAGGTTCGGTTGAGGTATGTTTCAGGTTTGTTTTTCATATGTAGCATTTGCATGCAAGCAGTACATATAACTGAAAAGAGATATTCTCTGTCTACCTCAATTTGCTAAGGTATAGTACTTTCCCCCAATGTGTTGTAATTACTGGTTACATAATTATTATCACATGCTTTACAACTACTTCTTAGTTCAGCCCCTACCGCTTATCCTTAACTTTTTTTCTATAAAACCTTTTCCCAGAATCAATTTCCTATAAAATATTCACAAAATCATTTTTTGTAGTTCTCTTGGAATCAGCCTCTCCACGAGCAGGGAACACATAGAGGAAAGATCGTCTACATTTGGATCCAAACAGACCACGCGAAAGAGGCACCCACACTGTGAGGTGCTGTTATCATATATATATATATATATATATATATATATATATATATATATATATATATATATATATATGTGTGTATATATATATATATAGGTATATACATATATATATATATATATATATATATATATATATATATATATATGTATATGTATATATCGATATATATGCATATATATATCTATATA
>JAKOGI010003370.1:15000-56272 GCA_029747015.1 Carnegiea gigantea | reverse complement strand
AACAATGGATAAGATTTCCTTGCAAAAACATTCTTGTAAGAAAATCAGGAAAAGAATTAGCATCTCCTTTGATAAATTCAATATCAAAATCAAATGCTGAAAGGATTGCTTGCCATCGGGCAAAAATTTGTTTGGAAACCAGATTTTTGACATTCCTTTGTAAAATTTTGAAGTTTTATTGAAATGTGCAGAGTAACAGGTAAAACTGATAGAAATGTAATACAAAGAACTTACAGAAAATGTTAAACTTGGAAATGTTGGAAACTTCGAAATGTAGAAGTACAAATGATAACTTAAAACTAGAAAGTGTTGTTTGAAGAAAGCTGAGGGAGGTTTAGAAAGCTTGAAGATGCTTTTTCTTCTTTTTTCCTCAGTCTCCCTTCTTCACTTGATGAGCGCTCCTTAAATAGAGATGGAAGAGAGCCCTTCATAATTGCAATTTTGTCTGGACACAAAGTAGATGCATCTTTGTTCGGCCATCATTACTGAAAAGGTGATCGTCTTTTGTAAAGCCGATTCCTTTTGTCTGGGACCACGTAATGAAAGTGAGTCCTCATCCTTATCATTACACTTTTTTGCTTTTTGTGAGTGGGGTCGCTATAGATGAACAATGTATTTTCTCGAAGCTGTAAAAGAAAGATTCTTTAGTACTAATGGCCTTTACTTTTGCCATGGCGCAATGCCTTGACAGGCCTCGTTTGTATTATTTTTTGGCTTTTTGCAATTTTGCCAAAGGTCGTGGTGACCTTTGCCAGACCTTTGTTTTGATAATAGATTCTAGAGAATTACTGTATTTTGGGAGAAGTCGCATTGTAGGCCATTTGTAGTAGGGACCAAACAGGATGCATCAAAATTAATTCCATATTTTAAAGGAGTTAAAACATACGAATAAGTTTGGTCAATAGGGCAAATGTGGAGGTCAGGGAAGATTTTTGAGACTAACCGAAAAATCTGAGGCTCATAAGCGGTCCAATATTCAAAATGTTGATTGAAGTATTTGCAGGTTTGTACGTAGCCTGTTGGCAAAATAATGAGTACTGGGTGATGATTAAGGTCTTCAAGGAGAGCTCTATAGGCCTTAATAATTTTGAGATATTGGTAAAAGGGAAGTTCCTTATTGACCAACCATTCATTGTAATCAATAAAAATGGCATATTCATTGTATCGAGGACCACAGAATGATGTGTAGAATAGTTCATAATCACGGAGATGAAACAGGAGAAGTTCATGTGGATAATTGTTGAGAGGGAAAGGATCATTAATGTGTGAATTTATGTGTGAGGCATGAGAATGGATGATGGGAGGATCATTGAAAGGTGGGAAACTTTTGTCAAGAGAAGAGAAAATAATGGTAGGAAGAATTGAAGGATCATCCATCATTTGTATTGCTTTTCCTTTGCTGTTGCTGGATGAGCTCATCTTTGAAGCCTGCAAAGGGAATTGTGTAACAATTTTCCCTGTAAGAATTCTCTTGTAAGGAAATCAGGTAAAGAATTAGCATCTCCTTTGATAAATTCAATATCAAAATCAAATGCTGAAAGGATTGCTTGCCAACGGGCAAAGATTTGTTTTGAAACCAGATTTTTGACATCCTTTTGTAAAATCTCTTTTGCAGATTTGCAATCTATCCTGAGAAGAAATTTTTTGAAATACAAATCATCCTGAAATTTTGTAACACAGAGAACAATGGATAAAATTTCTTTTTTAATTGTAGAGTAATTCTTTTGTGCACCAAGCCATAACCCTGAATGATATCTAACTAATTGTTCTTGGTCATGCGAGGGTAGTCTTTGTTTTAAAATGCCACCATAACCTATGTCAGATGCATCAGTTTCTACAATCATGTAGGCAGAGGGATTGGGAATATGCAGATATGGTAGGGACTTAATGCGTTCCTTAATTTGTTTAACAATGGCAGTGTGCTCATGTGACCAAAGCTGAGGCTTTTTCTTAAGCCTTTCATAAAGGGGAGCACATAAATGTTTTAAATAAGGAAAGAAATCTGATACGTAATTAAGACATCCTAGGAAACACTGTAATTGGGTTTTATCCTTGATTTCATCCGAAAATTTGTCAGCAAAGGCTAAGGATCTTTGAATAGGCTTAATAGTACCTTGATAAATATCATGCCCTAAAAACCGAATTTTTGTTTGGAATAAAATCATTTTGGATGCAGAGAGTGCTAAACCATTTTTTTCAATGACATGAAGAAAATGTTGCAGATGTTTAAAATGTTGATCAATGGATTTTGAAAATACTAAAACATCGTCTATATAAACTATAATATAAGTTGTAAACGGTGTAAAAATGTCATTCATTATATTTTGAAATTCTGAGGGGGCATTTTTGAGACCAAATGGCATCACATTCCATTCATAATGTCCAAAGGGAACGGTAAAAGCAGTTTTGTATCTGTCTTTTTCTCTGATTTGGATTTGCCAGAATCCAGACTTCATGTCAAACTTCGAAAATAATTTGGCAGTATGAAGTCGATTTAGCAAATCTCTCTTGTTAGGAATGGGATAGCGAATCCACCGTAAAACTTTGTTTAAAGGTTTGTAATTAATAACTAGGCGAGGAACTCCTCGTTCCTTTTCAGTAGCTTTGTTGACATAAAAGGCTGCACAACTCCAAGGAGATTTTGAAGGTCTAATTAATTTTTTGTCGAGTAAAGTCTGAATTTCTTTTTTGCAATGTTCAAGCAGTTCAAAATTCATTTGAGTGGGACGAGCCTTGGTAGGAATATTCCTTTCATTGAACCCAGGCTCATAAGGTAAAGAAATGACATGTTGCTTCCTTTCCCAGAAAGCATTGGGAAGATCAGCACATACCTTTTCCTTGAAAACCTTTTCTAGATCAGAAATTTTTAATTGTAAAGAGGGGTTGAGTAATTGTTCTTCTATTTTTTTGTAGGAAATTTCTTCCTGAAGGTAAGAAATTTGATTCTGCTGTGACTGAAGACAATTGATTTGTTGAAAAATTGAAGAGGATTGTAGTTCCATAACCGTCTTTTGGTGAGTGGAGGTTAGGAAATGAAATGTAATAGGATTTCCTAAAACCTTTGTACGAATACCACTCTCCGTAACAGTAAAGGGGTAAATTTGTGTTAGAAAAGGAGTACCTAAAATCAAATCATTTGTAATATTGCAAATAACAAGAAATATATTTTTGAAACAGTAATTGTGATTACGAATATAACCTTTTTCTAATTTGTAACGAATATGTAAGGGATCACCACTAGCACTGACAAGCTGTTCATTTGAACGCTCACAGTACTTAGTAGGAACAACTCCTTCTCTAAGACAATTTTGATCTGCTCCACTCTCAATTAGAGCGATGACATTCATAGAGAAGTCATCAACATCTAAATTGACTATAGCGTACCATTTTTGAAAGGTAATACGGGATATTGTTTGTAAAAATTGAGTTTGAGGAATATCAACTTCTGATATTTCTGAGGAATGTAAATCAGGAGGAGGAAAAGGAGGATTTGCTTTTAGAGATTCCAGCATGGATATTTTTGCATCAATCTCTAAATCTTTTGTTTTGAGAAGGACGACATCTGATTTAAGGATACGAACTTGACTTTTGTGTTCGTTAAGCTCAGTTTGTAATTGTTTTGTAGTGACGGGTTGGAAAGGATTTGGAATAGGATAATTCTCAAAGATTTGATTGAAGGACGAAGAAGGTCCAAAATCGAATGTTGGTTTATCTTCTTTTTCAAGGATTAAATCTTTGAGGCGCTGAAGATAATCTTTTTTGACATCAAGGTCAGGGATTTGTCCTATTAACTCAATAAGGAATTCTTTTTTGGATTTGGAGGAAATGACATTAATAGTCTTAATTGGTGAAGACTCATATTTTGAATCATCACTGGATCCATCATAATAGTTGTCTTCACTTTCAGACCCTGAGGGTTCCTTAATGAGGAGTGCCAGAAGTTTTTGTTTGAGTTCTGGATCTTCTGAGAACAACTCATTTATCTTTTGTTCTGTTTTGCATTGAGGAGCCTTGTGGCCTACTTTGCCACATTTGTAACAGACAATGGGCTTTTGTTCCTTAGCAGACTTTTTCTTTTTGGAAGCTGGTTTGGTTTCCCTTTTGACAAAAGGTTTGGATTGGGCGAAGGGCTGTCTTGGTTTGGGCTTTTGTTTCTTCTGGGCCTTTTTACGGGCCGTAGAAGGAGCCATAATCTTTGTAATTCCAAAGGCTTCACAGAACGTACCTATCTCCTTTCTAGATTGGGCTCGCTCATTCCCATATTTGGATTGAAGCTTAATCTCTTTACAAAGACTTAAAGCTTCAGTTTTGACGATACCAAATAATTGACCAAATGTTAATAATGCAAACGGGATATCATTTGTGCCAAAATTCTATCTAAGTTTATTGAGGATTCTTTCACCAAATAAATTTGGTAATCCTGCAATAAATCTTTCTTTCCAGAAATCTTGGGTATTGTCTTCCCGTTTAAGAACATTTGTACGAAAGACATCCTTATACCATCTATAATCTGTCAAGGAAGGACATCTTAAATTGATGAGAATTGTTTTAGCAACGGCTTGCTCTTCTTTTGGGTTACCAAGGAAATGAAGAGTAATTGTATGCAAAAGAGTTTGGACACAATCATCTTGTTCTTCTTCAAGTCCTGTGGTAGGGTTCCTTACTATCTTTTTGTGCGTTAGGATGGCTTGTCTTTGTTCTGTGGTAACGGTATTATCCCACCAAGATTTAAGTTGACCTGTAAAACCTATTACTAGGGCAACTGCTATCTTGGTATCACTATGTCCCTGTGTTTTGTAAGCATTATGTGCCATCCACATTTCTTGGACTGTGGAAAGGATTTCATGTTCCGCCTTTCCATCGATATTCCATTGATGAATGGACCTGTCATCAAAACTAGATGAGGCAAAGGATCCACGCCCTTTATATTGAATATCAGGTGGAGTTGGCCTAGGATAGAAATTCTTTCCTGGACCTCTAGACCAATTGTGAAGTTTGTTAACTGTGGTTGGTTCATCAAGGATGTTGTCAATGGTTTGCAGAGTATCACGACCTTCTTGTTTCTGAATGTCATGACTCTCTTCTGAGTCATCACTAGACTCATCACTAGTGGAAGACTCATCTTGGATCTTTTGACAAGTTTTGTCTATGCAAGATGTTGAGGGTTTGGAAGAAGCTAACTCAAGAGTCTTGAGTTGGTCAGAAATAAGTTTGAGGTAATGATTATTTGAGGATTCTATTTGTTTATGAATGGCCTCTAATTTGGGTTTTGGAATAGTATCTGTTTTGAAGAAAGGTGGAGAACCTTCATCTTTAGGTTCTTGCTTGGTATGGATCATTTGGTTTCGCTTGTTTTCAGCAATTTGGGCTGAAACTTGGTTAAGCTGTTCAGCAATTGTTTGAAGGATGGTGTTTGTATAATTGGCTTGTTGATGAACCTTTTTTAGGTCATTAAGTTTGACTACCTCACTCCCCTCCCGGCCTTTGCGAAAAGGTGTCGCCAGAATGGTGTCACCTTTGTGCAGAAGCTTAAGATCATCTGCTTTACAAAAAAAGACTCACCTTTTCAGTACATGATGGCCGACAAAGAGCATCTACTTTTGATGTCCAGACAAAATTGCAATTATGAAGGGCTCTCTTCCATCTCTATTTAAGGAGCGCTCATCAAGTGAAGAAGGTAGACTGAGGAAAAAAGAAGAAAAAGCATCTTCAAGCTTTCTAAACCTCTCTCAGCTTTCTTCAAACAACACTTTCTAGTTTTAAGTTATCATTTGTACTTCTACATTTCGAAGTTTCCAACATTTCCAAGTTCAACAATTTCTGTAAGTTCTTTGTATTACATTTTTATCAGTTTTACCTGTTACTCTGTACATTTCAATAAAACTTCACATTTCAGTTTCCCTTGTTTGTTTAACGGTCCTGCCTCCCATTGGTATCAGAGCCAGAGAGATTGCATATACTTTTATTTAGAAGTTCTGCTTAGGTGTGTCTTTGCATCTCTGTGTTCATAGAGCTGTGCCTTGCATACAGTGGTGTCCCTAGCGTCAAGCCAAGGAAAATCCGTTGGTCAGCCGTGTGAAGGTGGTCCCGGTGGTGGTCCCGTTATACACCTGTCTGCGCATAGAGATTTGAATGCATACATAATCATGGCATCTAGATTAAGGCGTATGTTGTCTTTCAAATCTGATAGTAACCAGGGTAACATCGTTAACTCTAATGAACAAAGAACCTTACCTTTATTTAGGGCTCCTAGCCCAAACAATTATGCTAATTGGTCTCTCCCTAGAATAGAGTTAGACACCATTTACAAAATTGGCACATTTGATTTCATTAAAGCATATTCTTGCAAAACGCATGAAGAAGTCATTAGTCCACAAAATGGTTTACAAACCATTGACATGCTTAAGCAAAAGATCCATGATGAGTCGTCCACTAGTGATGAGTCTAGTGATGACTCAGAAGAGAGTCATGACGTGCAGAAACAAGAAGGTCATGATACTCTGTAAACCATTGACAATATCCTTGATGAACCAACCACAGTTAACAAACTTCACAATTGGTCTAGAGGTCCAGGAAAGAATTTCTATCCTAGGCCAACTCCACCTGATATTCAATATGAAGAGCGTGGATCCTTTGCCTCATCTAGTTTTGATGGCAGGTCCATTCATCAATGGAATATCAATGGAAAGGCGGAACATGAAATCCTTTCCACAGTCCAAGAAATGTGGATGGCACATAATTCTTACAAAACACAGGGTCATAGTGATGCTAACATAGCAGTTGCCCTAGTAATAGGTTTTACAGGACAACTTAAGTCTTGGTGGGATAATACCTTTACCACAGAACAAAGACAATCCATCCTAACGCACAAAAAGATCGTAAGGAATCCTACCACAGGACTTGAAGAAGAACAAGATGATTGTGTGCAAACTCTTTTGCATACAATTACTCTTCATTTCCTTGGTACCCCAAAAGAAGAGCAAGCCGTTGCTAAAACAATTCTCATCAATTTAAGATGTCCTTCCTTGACAGATTATAGATGGTATAAGGATGTCTTTCTTACAAATGTTCTTAAACGGGAAGACAATACCCAAGATTTCTAGAAAGAAAGATTTATTGCAGGATTACCAAATTTATTTGGTGAAAGAATCCTCAATAAACTTAGACAGAATTTTAGCACAAATGATATCCCGTTTGGATTATTAACATTTGGTCAATTATTTGGTATCGTTAAAACTGAAGCTTTAAGTCTTTGTAATGAGATTAAGCTTCAATCCAAATATGGGAATGAGCGAGCCCAATCTAGAAAGGAGATGGGTACGTTCTGTAAAGCCTTTGGAATTACAAAGATTATGGCTCCTTCTACGGCCCGTAAAAAGGCCCAGAAGAAACAAAAGCCCAAACCAAGACAGCCCTTTGCTCAATCCAAACCTTTTGTCAAAAAAGAAACCAAACTAGTTTCAAAGAAGAAAAGGTCTGTTAAGGACCAAAAGCCCATTGTTTGTTACAAATGTGGCAAAGTAGGCCACAAGGCTCCTCAATGCAAAACAGAACAAAAGATAAATGAGTTGTTTTCAGAAGATCCAGAACTCAAACAAAAACTTCTGGCACTCCTCATTAAGGAACCCACTGGGTCTGAAAGTGAAGACAACTACTATGCTGAATCCAGTAATGATTCAGAATATGAGTCTTCACCAATTAAGACTCTTAATGTCATTTCCTCCAAATCCAAAAAAGAATTCCTTATTGAGTTAATAGGACAAATCCGTGACCTCGATGTCAAAAAAGATTATCTTCAACGCCTCAAAGATTTAATCCTTGAAGAAGAAGATAAACCAAAATTTGATTTTGGACCTTCTTCGTCCTTCAATCAAATCTTTGAGAATTATCCCATTCCAAATCCTTTCCAACCCGTCACTACAAAACAATTACAAACTAAGCTTAACGAACTCAAAAGTCAAGTTCGTATCCTCAAATCTGATGTCATCCTCCTCAAAACAAAAGATTTAGAGATTGATGCAAAAATATCAATGCTGGAGTCTCTAAAAGCAAATCCTCCTCTTCCTCTACCTGATTTACATTCCTCAGAAATATCAGAAGTTGATATTCCTCAAACCCAATTTTTACAAACAATATCCCGTATTACCTTTCAAAAATGGTACTCTATAGTCAACTTAGTTGTTGATGACTTCTCTACGAATGTCATAGCTCTAATTAACAGTGGAGCAGATCAAAATTGTCTTAGGGAAGGAATTGTTCCTACTAAGTACTGTGAGCGTTCAAATGAACAGCTTGTCAGTGCTAGTGGCGATCCCTTACATATTCGTTATAAATTAGAAAAAGGTTATATTCGCAATCACAATTACTGTTTCAAAAATATATTTCTTGTTATTTGCAATATTACAAATGATTTGATTTTAGGTACTCCTTTTCTAACACAAATTTACCCCTTCACTGTTTCGGAGAATGGTATTCGTACAAAGGTTTTAGGAAATCCTATTACATTTCATTTCCTAACCTCCACTCACCAAAAGACGGTTATGGAACTACAATCCTCTTCAATTTTTCAACAAATCAATTGTCTTCAGTCACAGCAGAATCAAATTTCTTACCTTCAGGAAGAAATTTCCTACAAAAAAATAGAAGAACAATTACTCAACCCCTCTTTACAATTAAAAATTTCTGATCTAGAAAAGGTTTTCAAAGAAAAGGTATGTGCTGATCTTCCCAATGCCTTCTGGCAAAGGAAGCAACATGTCATTTCTTTACCTTATGAGCCTGGGTTCAATGAAAGGAATATTCCTACCAAGGCTCGTCCCACTCAAATGAATTTTGAACTTCTTGACCATTGCAAAAAAGAAATTCAGACTTTACTCGACAAAAAATTAATCAGACCTTCAAAATCTCCTTGGAGTTGTGCAGCCTTTTATGTCAACAAAGCTGCTGAAAAGGAACGAGGAGTTCCTCGCCTAGTTATTAATTACAAGCCTTTAAACAAGGTTTTACGGTGGATTCGTTATCCCATTCCTAACAAAAGAGATTTGCTAAATAGACTTCATACTGCAAAATTATTTTCTAAGTTTGACATGAAGTCGGGCTTCTGGCAAATCCAAATTAGAGAGACAGATGGATACAAAACTGCTTTTACAGTTCCATTTGGGCATTACGAATGGAATGTCATGCCATTTGGTCTCAAAAATGCCCCCTCTGAATTTCAAAATATAATGAATGACATTTTTACACCATATATAGATCACGTCATCGTTTATATTGACGATGTTTTGGTATTTTCACAATCCATTGATCAACATTTTAAACATCTGCAACATTTTCTTCGCATCATTGAAAAAACTGGTTTAGCACTCTCTGCATCCAAAATGATTTTATTCCAAACAAAAATTCGGTTTTTAGGGCATGATATTTATCAAGGTACGATTAAGCCTATTCAAAGATCCTTAGCCTTTGCGGACAAATTTCCTGATGAAATCAAGGATAAAACCCAATTACAGCGTTTCCTAGGATGTCTTAATTACGTATCAGATTTCTTTCCTTATTTAAAACATTTATGTGCCCCCTTTATGCAAGGCTTAAGAAAAAGCCTCAGCCTTGGTCACAGGAGCACACTGCCATTGTTAAACAAATTAAGGAACGTATTAAGTCCCTACCATGTCTGCATATTCCCAATCCCTCGGCATACATGATTGTGGAAACTGATGCATCTGACATAGGTTATGGTGGCATTTTGAAACAAAAATTATCATCAAATACCCAAGAATAATTAGTTAGATATCATTCAGGTTTATGGATTGGTACACAAAAGAATTATTCTACAATCAAAAAGGAAATTCTATCCATTGGTCTCTGTGTTACAAAATTTCAGGATGATTTGTATTTCAAAAAATTTCTTCTCAGAATAGATTGCAAATCTGCAAAAGAAATTTTACAAAAGGATGTCAAAAATCTGGTTTCCAAACAAATTTTTGCCCGATGGCAAGCAATCCTTTCCACATTTGATTTTGATATCGAATTCATCAAAGGAAATACTAATTCTTTACCTGATTTCCTTACAAGAGAATTCTTACAGGGAACAAATATTACACAATTCCTTTTGCAGACTTCAAGATGAGCTCCTCCAGTAGCAGTAAAGGAAAGGCAATACAAATGATGGATGATCCTTTAATTCTTCCTACCATTATTTTCTCTTCTCTTGACAAAAGTTTCCCACCTTCTAATGATTCTCCCATCATCCATTCTCATGACTCACAAATAAATCCACACCTTGATAACCTTGAACCTTTTCCTCTCAACAATTATCCACATGAACCTCTCCTATTTCATCTCCGTGATTATGAACTATTCTACACATCATTCTGTGGTCCTCGATACAATGAATATGCCATTTTTATTGATTACAATGAATGGTTGGTCAATAAGGAACTTCCCTTTTACCAATATCTCAAAATTATTAAGGCCTATAGAGCTCTCCTTGAAGACCTTAATCATCACCCAGTACTCATTATTTTGCCAACAGGCTACGTAAAAACCTGCAAATACTTCAATCAACTTTTTGAATATTGGACCGCTTATGAGCCTCAGATTTTTCGGTTCGTCTCAAAAATCTTCCCTGACCTCCACATTTGCCCTATGGACCAAACTTATTCTCACGTTTTAATTCCTTTAAAATATGGAATTAATTTTGATGCATCCTGTTTGGTCCCTACTACAAATGGCCTACAATGCGACTTTCTCCTCAAATACAGTAATTTCTCCTAGTAATCTATTATCAAAACAAAGGCTGGCAAAGGTCACACGACCTTTGGCAAAATGCAAAAGCCAAATAATACAAAAGAGCCTGCAAGGGTCATTTGGCCCTTGGCAAAAGTAAAGGCCATTCGTACTAACGAATCTTTTCTTTTACAGCTTTCGACAAAATACATTGTTCATCTATAGTGACCCCACTCACAAAAAAGCAAACAGTGTAATGATAAGGATGATGACTCATCTTTCATTACGTGTCCAAGACAAAAGGAATCTGCTTTACAAAAAGAAGACTCACCTTTTCAGTACATGATGGCCGACAAAGAGCATCTACTTTTGATGTCCAGACAAAATTGCAATTATGAAGGGCTCTCTTCCATCTCTATTTAAGGAGCGCTCATCAAGTGAAGAAGGGAGACTGAGGGAAAAAGAAGAAAAAGCATCTTCAAGCTTTCTAAACCTCCCTCAGCTTTCTTCAAACAACACTTTCTAGTTTTAAGTTATCATTTGTACTTCTACATTTCGAAGTTTCCAACATTTCCAAGTTCAACATTTTCTGTAAGTTCTTTGTATTACATTTTTATCAGTTTTACCTGTTACTCTGTACATTTCAACAAAACTTCAAAATTTTACAAAGGAATGTCAAAAATCTGGTTTCCAAACAAATTTTTGCCCGATGGCAAGCAATCCTTTCAGCATTTGATTTTGATATTGAATTTATCAAAGGAGATGCTAATTCTTTTCCTGATTTTCTTACAAGAATGTTTTTGCAAGGAAATCTTATCCATTGTTCTCCGTGTTACAAAATTCCAAAATGATTTATATTTCAAAATGGTTCTAGTGTCTCCTCGGTTCATCCCCCTGCAGATGATCTTAAGCTTCTGCACAAAGGTGACACCATTCTGGCGACACCTTTTCGCAAAGGCCGGGAAGGGAGTGAGGTAGTCAAACTAGATGACCTCAAAAAGGTTCATCAACAAGCCAATTATACCAACACTATCCTTCAAACAATTGCTGAACAGCTTAACCAAGTATCAGCCCAAATTGCTGAAAACAAGCGTAACCAAATGAGCCATACCAAACAAGAACCTAAAGCTGAAGGTTCTCCACCTTTCTTTAAAACAGATACGATTCCAAAACCCAGACTAGAAGCCTTTCATAAGGATAATACCTTTACCACAGAACAAAGACAAGCCATCCTAATGCACAAAAAGATTGTCAGGAATCCTACCACAGGACTTGAAGAAGAACATTTGTGTCTTACAACTCACAAAACCATACCAACCACTGACATTTTAAAACCTTTGGTCAAAAAGATCTTTGGCAGTCTTCATTTCGCCACTGACCATACACAAAAAACCCAACATTTTTATGAGCTAATTTTAATAGATACTCGTTCTGCTGATATTAGCCATACCCATGACAAAACCAACCCAAATCACATACTCTTTTCCAAATGCATTATTCCAAATCCTGTCCAACCCGTCACTACAAAACAATTACAAACTGAGCTTAACGAACTCAAAAGTCAAGTTCGCATTCTCAAATCAGATGTCGTCCTTCTCAAAACAAAAGATTTAGAGATTGATGCAAAAATATCCATGCTGGAATCTCTAAAAGCAAATCCTCCTCTTCCTCCTCCTGATTTACATTCCTCAGAAATATCAGAAGTTGATATTCCTCAAACTCAATTTTTACAAACAATATCCCGTATTACCTTTCAAAAATGGTACTCTATAGTCAACTTAGTTGTTGATGACTTCTCTGCGAATGTCATAGCTCTAATTGACAGTGGAGCATATCAAAATTGTCTTAGGGAAGGAATTGTTCCTACTAAGTACTGTGAGCGTTCAAATGAACAGCTTGTCAGTGCTAGTGGCGATCCCTTACATATTCGTTACAAATTAGAAAAAGGATATATTCAGAATAACAATTATTGTTTCAAAAATGTATTTCTTGTTATTAGTAGTATTACAAATGAGTTAATTTTAGGTACTCCTTTTCTAACACAAATTTACCCCTTTGCTGTTTCAGAAAGTGGTATTCGTACAAAAGTTTTGGGAAATCCTATTACATTTCATTTCCTAACCTCCACTCACCAAAAGAAGGTTATGGAACTACAATCCTCTTCAATTTTTAAACAAATCAATTGTCTGCAGTCAAAGCAGAATCAAATTTCTTACCTTCAGGAAGAAATTTCCTACAAAAAAGTAAACGAACAATTACTCAACCCCTCTTTACAATTATAAATTTCTGATTTAGAAAAAGTTTTCAAAGCAAAGGTATGTGCTGATGCTTTCTGGGAAAGGAAACAACCATGTTTGCATCTTCCCAATCCCTCTGCATATATGATCGTATGTTGTCCCTAGCGTTGGTCAGCCAAGGAAAATCCGTTGGTCAGCTGTGTGAAGGTGGTCCCGGTGGTGGTCCCGTTATACACCTGTCTGCGCATAGAGATTTGAATGCATACATAATCATGGCGTCTAGATTACGGCGTATGTTGTCTTTCAAATCTGATAGTAACCAGGGTAACATCGTTAACTCTAATGAACAAAGAACCTTACCTTTATTTAGGGCTCCTAGCCCAGACAATTATGCTAATTGGTCTCTCCCTAGAATAGAGTTAGACACCATTTACAAAATTGGCACATTTGATTTCATTAAAGCATATTCTTGCAAAACGCATGAAGAAGTCATTAGTCTACAAAATGGTTTACAATCCATCGACATGCTTAAACAAAATGTTATGAAACCTATAACGAGTCGAATTGTCGAAATGTTCAGAAGACGAAGCAACATCCGAAAAAGATCGTCTATAATTGGATGGATAAGAATGGTCAGGAGTTTCTTTGATAGAGAAAGAACGAAATTTAAGAAGAATTCGGCCATCAGATTCTTCTACAATTTCGTCAATATCTCTTCTTTCAATTTGTAAGGAAGGTTGAGGCTCGTGGAGCTCAAGCTCATCTGGGAGAGTTATTTCATCCCATTTGAGTAATTTTGGAGTGAAGACAGTGGGTTTCTCGTCTTCAATTTGAAGTAAAATTGTTTCTTGAGAATTGGAAGGAAGAGGGTTTAAAAACCTTGTATTTAAATTTGTACTCATGAGTCGAAAATAAATTCGATACATAACAACGAAATTTTTGAAATCCAAAAATTCATTACCTTGTATATGAACATCAAGCTTGAGAGCTTCTGTTGTCATAGGACAGGTTAAATCAACCATAAAATCAGGATAGCAATTGAAAAATATAGGACCTTTGCAAATGTTAGTTTGGATAACTGCAAGTAAGGAAGATTTGTATTTACGCAATCTTTTGTCACGTAAAGCCATGTAAATGGGAGCATTAATCCCTTTTCTTACCAAAGGTTTAATGGCTACTTGAACTAAACCAATATGCATAAATCGATATTTTGCTTGTAAATGTAAATTAATAGCATTTTGTTTAAGCATGTCAATGGTTTGTAAACCATTTTGTAGACTAATGACTTCTTCATGCGTTTTGCAAGAATATGCTTTAATGAAATCAAATGTGCCAATTTTGTAAATGGTGTCTAACTCTATTCTAGGGAGAGACCAATTAGCATAATTGTATGGGCTAGGAGCCCTAACTAAAGGTAAGGTTCTTTGTAGTACATTTTTATCAGTTTTACCTGTTACTCTGTACATTTCAATAAAACTTTACATTTTAGTTTGCCTTGTTTGTTTAACGATCCTGCCTCCCGTTGGTATCAGAGCCTATTATTGATCCTCCATCTCCGACCACATCTGGAATTGGAGCTTCAATTAATGGTATTTTTTCCAAAAATTTCCAAATTGACTGGGATATGATCAAAGCTGATTATTACTCAGTTCCAAATACTTCTTTGCGAACTTGGTTCGAACAAATGGATCGTTCCCTCATGGAATCCATTAAAAAAGAGTGGATTTCGGACATGGAACATCTTCGTACAAATATTACTTTCTTTCTTTGGTTCCCTGCATTCGCTTCCAAACATGGTCTTCAAAATGTTTACCAAATACCCAGTATTAATGTTCAAACTTCCCTTATGAAAGTTTGGCATTTTCAAAATGGTTCTAGTGTCTCCTCGGTCCATCCCCCTGCAGATGATCTTAAGCTTCTGCACAAAGGTGACACCATTCTGACGACACCTTTTCGCAAAGGCCGGGAGGGGAGTGAGGTAGTCAAACTAGATGACCTCAAAAAGGTTCATCAACAAGCCAATTATACCAACACTATCCTTCAAACAATTGCTGAACAGCTTAACCAAGTTTCAGCCCAAATTGCTGAAAACAAGCGAAACCAAATGATCTATACCAAGCAAGAACCTAAAGATGAAGGTTCTCCACCTTTCTTCAAAACAGATATTATTCCAAAACCCAGATTAGAAGCCTTTCATAAACAAACAGAATCCTCAAATAATCATTATCTCAAACTCATTTCTGACCAACTCAAGACTCTTGAGTTAGCTTCTTCCAAACCCTCAACATCTTGCATAGACAAAACTTGTCAAAAGATCCATGATGAGTCTTCCACTAGTGATGAGTCTAGTGATGACTCAGAAGAGAGTCATGACGTTCAGAAACAAGAAGGTCATGATACTCTGCAAACCATTGACAATATCCTTGATGAACCAACCACAGTTAACAAACTTCACAATTGGTCTAGAGGTCCAGGAAAGAATTTCTATCCTAGGCCAACTCCACCTGATATTCAATATGAAGAACGTGGATCCTTTGTCTCATCTAGTTTTGATGGCAGATCCATTCATCAATGGAATATCGATGGAAAGGCGGAACATGAAATCCTTTCCACAGTCCAAGAAATGTGGATGGCACATAATGCTTACAAAACACAGGGTCATAGTGATACTAACATAGCAGTTGCCCTAGTAATAGGTTTTACAGGACAACTTAAGTCTTGGTGGGATAATACCTTTACCACAGAACAAAGACAAGCCATCCTAACACACAAAAAGATAGTAAGGAACCCTACCACAGGACTTGAAGAAGAACAAGATGATTGTGTGCAAACTCTTTTGCATACAATTACTCTTCATTTCCTTGGTAACCCAAAAGAAGAGCAAGCCGTTGCTAAAACAATTCTCATCAATTTAAGATGTCCTTCCTTAACAGATTATAGATGGTATAAGGATGTCTTTCTTACAAATGTTCTTAAACGGGAAGACAATACCCAAGATTTCTGGAAAGAAAGATTTATTGCAGGATTACCAAATTTATTTGGTGAAAGAATCCTCAATAAACTTTGACAGAATTTTGGCACAAATGATATCCCGTTTGGATTATTAACATTTGGTCAATTATTTGGTATCGTCAAAACTGAAGCTTTAAGTCTTTGTAATGAGATTAAGCTTCAATCCAAATATGGGAATGAGCGAACCCAATCTAGAAAGGAGATGGGTACGTTCTGTGAAGCCTTTGGAATTACAAAGATTATGGCTCCTTCTACGGCCCGTAAAAAGGCCCAGAAGAAACAAAAGCCCAAACCAAGACAGCCCTTTGCTCAATCCAAACCTTTTGTCAAAAAAGAAACCAAACCAGTTTCAAAGAAGAAAAGGTCTGCTAAGGACCAAAAGCCCATTGTCTGTTACAAATGTGGCAAAGTAGGCCACAAGGCTCCTCAATGCAAAACAGAACAAAAGATTAATGAGTTGTTTTCAGAAGATCCAGAACTCAAACAAAAACTTCTGGCACTCCTCATTAAGGAACCCACTGGGTCTGAAAGTGAAGACAACTACTATGCTGAATCCAGTAATGATTCAGAATATGAGTCTTCACCTATTAAGACCTTAAATGTCATTCCTCCAAATCCAAAAAGGAATTCCTTATTGAATTAATAGGACAAATCCCTGACCTTAGATGTCAAAAAAGATTATCTTCAGCGCCTCAAAGATTTAATCCTTGAAGAAGAAGATAAACCAAAATTCGATTTTGGACCGTCTTCATCCTTCAATCAAATCTTTGAGAATTATCCTATTCCAAATCCTTTCCAACCCGTCACTACAAAACAATTACAAACTGAGCTTAACGAACTCAAAAGTCAAGTTCGTATCCTCAAATCAGATGTCGTCCTTCTCAAAACAAAAGATTTAGAGATTGATGCAAAAATATCAATGCTGGAATCTCTAAAAGCAAATCCTCCTCCTACCTGATTTACATTCCTCAGAAATATCAGAAGTTGATATTCCTCAAACTCAATTTTTACAAACAATATCCCGTATTACCTTTCAAAAATGGTACTCTATAGTCAACTTAGTTGTTGATGACTTCTCTATGAATGTCATCGCTCTAATTGACAGTGGAGCAGATCAAAATTGTCTTAGAGAAGGAATTGTTCCTACTAAGTACTGTGAGCGTTCAAATGAACAGCTTGTCAGTGCTAGTGGCGATCCCTTACATATTCGTTACAAATTAGAAAAAGGATATATTCAGAATAACAATTATTGTTTCAAAAATGTATTTCTTGTTATTAGTAATATTACAAATGAGTTAATTTTAGGTACTCCTTTTCTAACACAAATTTACCCCTTTACTGTTTCAGAAAGTGGTATTCGTACAAAGGTTTTAGGAAATCCTATTACATTTTATTTCTTAACCTCCACTCACCAAAAGAAGGTTATGGAACTACAATCCTCTTCAATTTTTAAACAAATCAATTGTCTGCAGTCAAAGCAGAATCAAATTTCTTACCTTCAGGAAGAAATTTCCTACAAAAAAGTAAACGAACAATTACTCAACCCCTCTTTACAATTACAAATTTCTGATTTAGAAAAAGTTTTCAAAGCAAAGGTATGTGCTGATGCTTTCTGGGAAAGGAAACAACCATGTTTGCATCTTCCCAATCCCTCTGCATACATGATCGTAGAAACTTATGCATATGACCTAGGTTATGGTGGCATTTTTAAACAAAAGCTACCATCTCATACCCAAGAACAATTAGTTAGATACCATTCAGGTTTATGGAGTGGTGCTCAAAAGAATTACTCTACAATTAAAAAGGAAATCTTATCCATTGTTCTCCGTGTTACAAAATTCAAAAATGATTTATATTTCAAAAAATTCCTGATTTGTATCGATTGCAAATCTGCAAAAGAAATTTTACAAAGGAATGTCAAAAATCTGGTTTCCAAACAAATTTTTGCCCGATGGCAAGCAATCCTTTCAGCATTTGATTTTGATATTGAATTTATCAAAGGATATGCTAATTCTTTACCTGATTTTCTTACAAGAAAGTTTTTGCAAGGAAAGAGTGACAACAAATTTGCTATTGCAGGATTCAAAATGAGTGGAAACAAACCGAAAGGCAAAGATAAAGGCAAAAGCATTCGAAGGGCAGAAGATTATCAGATTGCTGCCTCTACAAAATTACCACTTCAAAACCAATTCCAAACCCTAGCCAATTATCCACCCTTACCATACAAAACCGTGGTCTCTCGACCAACTACTAAACCAACCAGTGACAATTCCTACACCGTTCGGTACACAGAACATTTGTGTCTTACTACTCACAAAACCATACCAACCACTGACATTTTAAAACCTTTGGTCAAAAAGATCTTTGGCAGTCTTCATTTCGCCACTGACCATACACAAAAAACCCAACAGTTTTATGAGCTAATTTTAGTAGATACTCGTTCTGCTGATATTAGCCATACCCATGACAAAACCAACCCAAATCACATACTCTTTTCCAAATGCATTATTCGACAAGTTCTCAGTGCTCAGCAATGGAAAGATCCGTTCGAGGAGCAACACTTTTCAGTACCATTTGCCCCACAAACCTACAATTACAATGATTATAGAATGGCTTGGTACCGAGCATTTCTATATTTACCTGAAACCCATTCTTGGTTCTTTAATTTTCATGACAATTGTCCCTTACAATTTCCTATTTGGTTTTACTACTGGTGGACTTGGTTCGGATGTTCACTATCTGTATTACCTTTAGAAGCCCAAGGCGGATGGGACTTTTGGGACAAGAATATGACCTCTCTGGATGCGTATACAAAAGAACTACAATTCTTTCGGGTATTCAACATTGCCTGGATTTTCAGCTGGGAATACAGGCTTCAAAATTATTTGAAAAATTCATTTCCTCTGTCCCTGGTCCGAATTTACAAAGTTAAATGGTGGCCTAAATTCAAAACACAATTATGTGGTAGTGAAAATGTGGAGCACTACTGCCGTACCAAATCTAAGAAGTTCACACTCCACAATCTCCATACATTTGAAGCAAAAACATACGTTGGACCTTCTACCCCTCGCAAGAAAAAAAGTCCACCATCATCAACAAAAACAAAGAAAAAGGGTCTCTCCCAAAAGGAGAAAGAAGTCCTTGAATATCTCAAAGATGACCCTCAGATGAGACAGATATTTTTACAAAAAGTTCTGGACAAAGCCAATGACTCTGATGAAGTCAGTTCGACAGCTTCGAACAACGACAAAAATAATGACATGTATCATGATTCACAAGATCCATATGAATTATGAATGATTAAAACAAAGGCTGGCAAAGGTCACATGACCTTTGGCAAAATGCAAAAGCCAAGTAATACAAAAGAGCCTGCAAGGGTCATTTGGCCCTTGGCAAAAGTAAAGGTCATTCGTACTAACGAATCTTTTCTTTTGCAGCTTTCGACAAAATACACTGTTCATCTACAGTGACCCCACTCACAAAAAAGCAAACAGTGTAATGATAAGGATGATGACTCATCTTTCATTACGTGTCCAAGACAAAAGGAATCTGCTTTACAAAAACAAGACTCACCTTTTCAGTACATGATGGCCGACAAAGAGCATCTACTTTTGATGTCCAAACAAAACTACAATTATGAAGAGCTCTCTTCCATCTCTATTTAAGGAGTGCTCGTCAAATGAAGAACGCAGAGTTGGAAAAGGGACTGAGAAAAAAGAAGAAAAAAGCATCTTCAAGCTTTCTAGATCTCTCTCAGCTTTCTTCAAACAACACTTTCTAGTTTTAAGTTATCATTTGTACTTCTACATGACCTCAAAAAGGTTCATCAACAAGCCAATTATACCAACACTATCCTTCAAACAATTGCTGAACAGCTTAACCAGGTATCAGCCCAAATTGCTGAAAACAAGCGTAACCAAATGAGCCATACCAAACAAGAACCTAAAGATGAAGGTTCTCCACCTTTCTTCAAAACAGATACGATTCCAAAACCCAGACTAGAAGCCTTTCATAAACAAACAGAATCCTCAAATAAGCATTATCTCAAACTCATTTCTGACTAACTCAAGACTCTTGAGTTAGCCTCTTCCAAACTCTCAACTTCTTGCATAGACAAAACTTGTCAAAAGATCCATGATGAGTCGTCCACTAGTGATGAGTCTAGTGATGACTCATAAGAGAGTCATGACGTGCAGAAACAAGAAGGTCATGATACTCTGCAAACCATTGGCAATATCCTTGATGAACCAACCACAGTTAACAAACTTCACAATTGGTCTAGAGGTCCAGGAAAGAATTTCTATCCTAGGCCAACTCCACCTGATATTCAATATGAAGAACGTGGATTCTTTGCCTCATCTAGTTTTGATGGCAGATCCATTCATCAATGGAATATCGATGGCAAGGCTGAACATGAAATCCTTTCCACAGTCCAAGAAATGTGGATAGCACATAATGCTTACAAAACACAGGGTTATAGTGATATCAACATAGCAATTGCCCTAGTAATAGGTTTTACAGGTCAACTTAAGTCTTGGTGGGATAATACCTTCACCACAGAACAAAGACAAGCCATCCTAACTCACAAAAAGATAGTAAGGAATCCTACCACAGGACTTGATGAAGAACAGGATGATTGTGTGCAAACTCTTTTGCATACAATTACGCTTCATTTCCTTGGTAACCCAAAAGAAGAGCAAGCCGTTGCTAAAACAATTCTCATCAATTTAAGATGTCCTTCCTTGATAGATTATAGATGGTATAAGGATGTCTTTCTTACAAATGTTCTTAAACGGGAAGACAATACCCAAGATTTCTGGAAAGAAAGATTTATTGCAGGATTACCAAATTTCTTTGGTGAAAGAATCCTCAATAAACTTAGACAGAATTTTGGCACAAATGATATCCCGTTTGGATTATTAACATTTGGTCAATTATTTGGTATCGTCAAAACTGAAGCTTTAAGGCTTTGTAATGAGATTAAGCTTCAATCCAAATATGGGAATGAGCGAACCCAATCTAGAAAGGAGATGGGTACGTTCTGTGAAGCTTTTGGAATTACAAAGATTATGGCTCCTTCTACGGCCCGTAAAAAGGCCCAGAAGAAACAAAAGCCCAAACCAAGACAGCCTTTTGCTTAATCCAAACCTTTTGTCAAAAAAGAAACCAAACCAGTTTCAAAGAAGAAAAGGTCTGTTAAGGACCAAAAGCCCATTGTTTGTTACAAATGTGGCAAAGTAGGCCACAAGGCTCCTCAATGCAAAACAGAACAAAAGATTAATGAGTTGTTTTCAGAAGATCCAGAACTCAAACAAAAACTTCTGGCACTCCTCATTAAGGAACCCTCAGGGTCTGAAAGTGAAGACAACTATTATGAATCCAGTGATGATTCAGAATATGAGTCTTCACCAATTAAGACTCTTAATGTCATTTCCTCCAAATCCAAAAAGAATTCCTTATTGATTTAATAGGACAAATCCCTGACTTAGATGTCAAAAAGGATTATCTTCAGCGCCTCAAAGATTTAATCCTTGAAGAAGAAGATAAACCAAAATTCGATTTTGGACCTTCTTCATCTTTTAATCAAATCTTTGACAATTATCCTATTCCAAACCCATTCCAACCTGTTACTACAAAACAATTGCAAACTGAAATCAACGAACTTAAAAGTCAAGTTCGTATCCTCAAATCAGATGTCATCCTCCTCAAAACAAAAGATTTAGAGATTGATGCAAAAATATCGATGCTTGAATCTCTAAAAGCACATCCTCCTCCACCTGATTTACATTCCTCTGAAATATCAGAAGTCGATATTCCTCAAACTCAATTTTTACAAATAATATCCCGTATTGCCTTTCAAAAATGGTACTCTATAGTCAATTTAGTTGTTGATGACTTCTCTATGAATGTCATTGCCCTGATTGACAGTGGAGCTTATCAAAATTGCCTTCGTGAAGGAGTTGTTCCGACTAAGTACTGTGAGCGTTCAAATGAACAGCTTGTCAGTGCTAGTGGCGATCCTTTACATATTCGTTACAAATTAGAAAAAGGATATATTCGTAATACCAATTACTTCTTCAAAAATGTGTTTCTTGTTATCAGCAATATTACAAATGATTTGATTTTAGGTACTCCTTTCTTGACACAAATCTACCCCTTTACTGTTTCAGAAAGTGGTATTCATACAAAGGTTTTAGGAAATCCTATTACATTTCATTTCCTAACCTCCACTCACCAAAAGACGGTTATGGAACTACAATCCTCTTCAATTTTTCAACAAATCAATTGTCTTCAGTCACAGCAGAATCAAATTTCTTACCTTCAGGAAGAAATTTCCTACAAAAAAATAGAAGAACAATTACTCAACCCCTCTTTACAATTAAAAATTTCTGATCTAGAAAAGGTTTTCAAAGAAAAGGTATGTGCTGATCTTCCCAATGCTTTCTGGGAAAGGAAGCAACATGTCATTTCTTTACCTTATGAGCCTGGGTTCAATGAAAGGAATATTCCTACCAAGGCTCGTCCCACTCAAATGAATTTTGAACTGCTTGAACATTGCAAAAAAGAAATTCAGACTTTACTCGACAAAAAATTAATTAGACCTTCAAAATCTCCTTGGAGTTGTGCAGCCTTTTATGTCAACAAAGCTACTGAAAAGGAACGAGGAGTTCCTCGCCTAGTTATTAATTACAAACCTTTAAACAAAGTTTTACGATAGATTCGCTATGCTATTCCTAACAAGAGAGATTTGCTAAATCGACTTCATACTGCCAAATTATTTTCTAATTTGACATGAAGTCTGGCTTCTGGCAAATCCAAATCAGAGAAAAAGACAGATACAAAACTGCTTTTACTGTTCCCTTTGGACATTACCAATGGAATGTGATGCCATTTGGTCTCAAAAATGCCCCCTCCGAATTTCAAAATATAATGAATGACATTTTTACACCGTTTACAACTTACATTATCGTTTATATAGACGATGTTTTGGTATTTTCAGAATCCATTTATCAACATTTTAAACATCTGCAACATTTTCTTCGCATCATTGAAAAAAATGGTTTAGCTCTCTCTGCATCCAAAATGATTTTATTCCAAACAAAAATTCGGTTTTTAGGGCATGATATTTATCAAGGTACTATTAAGCCTATTCAAAGATCCTTAGCCTTTGCTGACAAATTTCCTGATGGAATCAAGGATAAAACCCAATTACAGCGTTTCCTAGGATGTCTTAATTACGTATCAGATTTCTTTCCTTATTTAAAACATTTATGCGCCCCCCTTTATGAAAGGCTTAACAAAAAGCCTCAACCTTGGTCACATATGCACACTGCCATTGTTAAACAAATTAAGGAACGCATTAAGTCCCTACCATATCTGCATATTCCAAATCCCTCTGCATACATGATTGTAGAAACTGATGCATCTGACATAGGATATGGTGGCATTTTGAAACAAAAATTATCATCAAATACTCAAGAACAATTAGTTAGATATCATTCAGGTTTATGGACTGGTACACAAAAAAACTACTCCACTATTAAAAAAGAAATTTTATCCATTGTTCTCTGTGTTACAAAATTTCAAGATGATTTGTATTTCAAAAAATTTCTTCTTAGGATAGATTGCAAATCTGCAAAAGAGATTTTACAAAAGGATGTCAAAAATCTGGTTTCAAAACAAATCTTTGCCCGTTGGCAAGCAATCCTTTCAGCATTTGATTTTGATATTGAATTTATCAAAGGAGATGCTAATTCTTTACCTGATTTCCTTACAAGAGAATTCTTACAGGGAAAATTGTTACACAATTCCCTTTGCAGGCTTCAAAGATGAGCTCATCCAGCAACAGCAAAGGAAAAGCAATACAAATGATGGATGATCCTTCAATTCTTCCTACCATTATTTTCTCTTCTCTTGACAAAAGTTTCCCACCTTTCAATGATCCTCCCATCATCCATTCTCATGCCTCACACATAAATTCACACATTAATGATCCTTTCCCTCTCAACAATTATCCACATGAACCTCTCCTGTTTCATCTTTGTGATTATGAACTATTCTACACATCATTCTGTGGTCCTCGATACAATGAATATGCCATTTTTATTGATTACAATGAATGGTTGGTCAATAAGGAACTTCCCTTTTACCAATATCTCAAAATTATTAAGGCCTATAGAGCTCTCCTTGAAGACCTTAATCATCACCCAGTACTCATTATTTTGCCAACAGGCTACGTACAAACCTGCAAATACTTCAATCAACATTTTGAATATTGGACCGCTTATGAGCCTCAGATTTTTCGGTTAGTCTCAAAAATCTTCCCTGACCTCCACATTTGCCCTATTGACCAAACTTATTCGTATGTTTTAACTCCTTTAAAATATGGAATTAATTTTGATGCATCCTGTTTGGTCCCTACTACAAATGGCCTACAATGCGACTTTCTCCTCAAATACAGTAATTTCTCCTAGTAATCTATTATCAAAATAAAGGCTGGCAAAGGTCACATGACCTTTGGCAAAATGCAAAAGCCAAATAATACAAAAGAGCCTGCAAGGGTCATTTGGCCCTTGGCAAAAGTAAAGGTCATTCGTACTAATGAATCTTTTCTTTTGCAGCTTTCGACAAAATACACTGTTCATTTGGTAAACATTTTGAAGACCATGTTTGGAAGCGAATGTAGGGAACCAAAGAAAGAAAGGAATATTTGTACGAAGACGTTCCATGTCCGAAATCCACTCTTTTTTAATGGATTCCATGAGGGAACGATCCATTTGTTCGAACCAAGTTCGCAAAGAGGTATTTGGAACTGAGTAATAATCAGCTTTGATCATATCCCTGTCAATTTGGAAATTTTTGAAAAAAATACCATTAATTGAAGCTCCAATTCCAGATGTGGTCGGAGATGGAGGATTAATAATAGGCTCTGGTATAGGATTATGAAACCTATAACGAGTCGAATTGTCGAAATGTTCAGAAGACGAAGCAACATCCGAAAAAGATCGTCTATAGTTGGATGGATAAGAATGGTCAGGAGTTTCTTTGAAAGAACGAAATTTACGAAGAATTCGGCCATCAGATTCTTCTACAATTTCGTCAATATCTCTTCTTTCAATTTGTAAGGAAGGTTGGGGCTCGTGGAGCTCAAGCTCATCTGGGAGAGCTATTTCATCCCATTTGAGTAATTTTGGAGTGAAGACAGTGGGTTTCTCGTCTTCAATTTGAAGTAAAATTGTTTCTTGAGAATTGGAAGGAAGAGGGTTTAAAAACCTTGTATCTAGGATAGAAATTCTTTCCTGGACCTCTAAACCAATTGTGAAGTTTGTTAACTATGGTTGGCTCATCAAGGATATTGTCAATGGTTTGCAGAGTATCATGACCTTCTTGTTTCTGCACGTCATGACTCTCTTCTGAGTCATCACTAGACTCATCACTAGTGGATGACTCATCATGGATCTTTTGACAAGTTTTGTCTATGCAAGAAGTTGAGGGTTTGGAAGAGGCTAACTCAAGAGTCTTGAGTTGGTCAGAAATGAGTTTGAGATAATGATTATTTGAGGATTTTGTTTGTTTATGAAAGGCTTCTAGTCTGGGTTTTGGAATCGTATCTGTTTTGAAGAAAGGTGGAGAACCTTCATCTTTAGGTTGTTGTTTGGTATGGCTCATTTGGTTACGCTTGTTTTCAGCAATTTGGGCTGATACTTGGTTAAGCTGTTCAGCAATTGTTTGAAGGATAGTGTTGGTATAATTGGCTTGTTGATGAACCTTTTTGAGGTCATCTAGTTTGACTACCTCACTCCCCTCCCGGCCGTTACGGAAAGGTGTCGCCAGAATGGTAGTTTGACTACCAACGGAAGGCAGGATCGTTAATCAAACAAACAAAGGAAACTGAAATGTAAAGTTTTATTGAAATGTACAGAGTAACAGGTAAAAACTGATAGAAATGTAATACAAAGAACTTACAGAAAATGTTGAACTTGGAAATGTTGGAAACTTCGAAATGTAGAAGTACAAATGATAACTTAAAACTAGAAAGTGTTGTTTGAAGAAAGCTGAGAGAGGTTTAGAAAGCTTGAAGATGCTTTTTTTTCTTTTTTCCTCAGTCTCTTTTCCAACTCTGCCTTCTTCACCTGACGAGCACTCCTTAAATAGAGATGGAAGAGAGCTCTTCATAATTATAGTTTTGTTTGGACATCAAAAGTAGATGCTCTTTGTCGGCCATCATGTACTGAAAAGGTGAGTCTTCTTTTTGTAAAGCAGATTCCTTTTGTCTTGAACACGTAATGAAAGATGAGTCATCATCCTTATCATTACACTGTTTGCTTTTTTGTGAGTGGGGTCACTGTAGATGAACAGTGTATTTTGTCAAAAGCTACAAAAGAAAAGATTCGTTAGTACGAATGGCCTTTACTTTTGCCAAGGGCCAAATGACCCTTGTAGGCTCTTTTGTATTACTTGGCTTTTGCATTTTGCCAAAGGTCATGTGACCTTTGCCAGCCTTTGTTTTAATCATTCATAATTCATATGGATCTTGCGAATCCTGATACATGTCATTTTTTTATCGTCGTTCGAAGCTGTCGAACTGACTTCATCAGAGTCATTGGCTTTGTCCAGAATTTTTTGTAAAAATATCTGTCTCATCTAAGGGTCATCTTTGAGATATTCAAGGACTTCTTTCTCCTTTTGGGAGAGACCCTTTTTCTTTGTTTTTGTTGATGATGATGGACTTTCTTTCTTGCGAGGGGTAGAAGGTCCAACATATGTTTTTGCTTCAAATGTATGGAGATTGTGGAGTGTGAACTTCTTAGATTTGGTACGACAGTAGTGCTCCACATTTTCACTGCCACATAATTGTGTTTTGAATTCAGGCCACCATTTAACTTTGTAAACTCGGACCAGGGATAGAGGAAATGCATTCTTCAAGTAATTCTGAAGTCTGTATTCCCAGCTAAAAATCCAGGCAATGTTGAATACCCGAAAGAATTGTAGTTCTTTTGTATACGCATCCAGAGAGGACATATTCTTGTCCCAAAAGTCCCATCCGCCTTGGGCTTCTGAAGGTAATACAGATAGTGAACATCCGAACCAAGTCCACCAGTAGTAAAACCAAATAGGAAATTGTAAGGGACAATTGTCATGAAAATTAAAGAACTAAGAATGGGTTTCAGGTAAATATAGAAAGGCTCGGTACCAAGCCATTCTATAATCATTGTAATTGTAGGTTTGTGGGGCAAATGGTACTGAAAAGTGTCGCTCCTCGAACGGATCTTTCCATTGCTGAGCATTGAGAACTTGTCGAATAATGCATTTGGAAAAGAGTATGTGATTTGGGTTGGTTTTGTCATTGGTATGGCTAATATCAGCAGAACGAGTATCTACTAAAATTAGCTCATAAAACTGTTGGGTTTTTTGTGTATGGTCAGTGGCGAAATGAAGACTGCCAAAGATCTTTCTTACCAAAGGTTTTAAAATGTCAGTGGTTGGTATGGTTTTGTGAGTAGTAAGACACAAATGTTCTGTGTACCGAACGGTGTAGGAATTGTCACTGGTTGGTTTGGTAGTTGGTCGAGAGACCACGGTTTTGTATGGTAAGGGTGGATAATTGGCTAGGGTTTGGAATTGGTTTTGAAGTGGTAATTTTGCAGAGGCAGTAATCTGATAATCTTTTGCCCTTCGAATGCTTTTGCCTTTCGGTTTGTTTCCACTCATTTTGAATCCTGCAATAGCAAATTTGTTGTCACTCTTTCCGTGCAAAAACTTTCTTGTAAGAAAATCAGGTAAAGAATTAGCATCTCCTTTTCAATATCAAAATCAAATGCTGAAAGGATTGCTTTCCATTGGGCAAAACTTTGTTTTAAAACCAGAATTTTGACATCTTTTTGTAAAATTTCTTTTGCAGATTTGCAATCTATTCTTAGAAGAAATTTTTTGAAATACAAATCATCCTGAAATTTTGTAACACAGAGAACAATGGATAAAATTTCCTTTTTGATTGTAGAGTAATTCTTTTGTGCACCAATCCATAAACCGGAATGATATCTAACTAATTGTTCTTGGGTATTTGATGATAATTTTTGTTTAAAAATGTCACCATAACCTATGTCAGATGCATCAGTTTCTATGTATGCAGAGGGATTGGGAAGATGCAAACATGGTTGTTTCCTTTCCCAGAAAGCATCAGCACATACCTTTGCTTTGAAAACTTTTTCTAAATCAGAAATTTGTAATTGTAAAGAGGGGTTGAGTAATTGTTCTTTTACTTTTTTGTAGGAAATTTCTTCCTGAAGGTAAGAAATTTGATTCTGCTTTGACTGCAGACAATTGATTTGTTTAAAAATTGAAGAGGATTGTAGTTCCATAACCTTCTTTTGGTGAGTGGAGGTTAGGAAATGAAATGTAATAGGATTTCCCAAAACTTTTGTACGAATACCACTTTCTGAAACAGTAAAGGGGTAAATTTGTGTTAGAAAAGGAGTACCTAAAATTAACTCATTTGTAATATTGCTAATAACAAGAAATACATTTTTGAAACAGTAATTGTGATTCTGAATATATCCTTTTTCTAATTTGTAACGAATATGTAAGGGATCGCCACTATCACTGACAAGCTGTTCATTTGAACACTCACAGTACTTAGTAGGAACAATTCCTTCCCTAAGACAATTTTGATCTGCTCCACTGTCAATTAGAGCTATGACATTCGTAGAGAAGTCATCAACAACTAAGTTGACTATAGAGTACCATTTTTGAAAGGTAATACGGGATATTGTTTGTAAAAATTGAGTTTGAGGAATATCAACTTCTGATATTTCTGAGGAATGTAAATCAGGAGGAGGAAGAGGAGGATTTGCTTTTAGAGATTCCAGCATGGATATTTTTGCATCAATCTCTAAATCTTTTGTTTTGAGAAGGACGACATCTGATTTGAGAATGCGAACTTGACTTTTGAGTTCGTTAAGCTCAGTTTGTAATTGTTTTGTAGTGACGGGTTGGACAGGATTTGGAATAATGCATTTGGAAAAGAGTATGTGATTTGGGTTGGTTTTGTCATGGGTATGGCTAATATCAGCAGAACGAGTATCTATTAAAATTAGCTCATAAAAATGTTGGGTTTTTTGTGTATGGTCAGTGGCGAAATGAAGACTGCCAAAGATCTTTTTGACCAAAGGTTTTAAAATGTCAGTGGTTGGTATGGTTTTGTGAGTTGTAAGACACAAATGTTCTTCTTCAAGTCCTGTGGTAGGATTCCTGACAATCTTTTTGTGCATTAGGATGGCTTGTCTTTGTTCTGTGGTAAAGGTATTATCCTTATGAAAGGCTTCTAGTCTGGGTTTTGGAATCGTATCTGTTTTAAAGAAAGGTGGAGAACCTTCAGCTTTAGGTTCTTGTTTGGTATGGCTCATTTGGTTACGCTTGTTTTCAGCAATTTGGGCTGATACTTGGTTAAGCTGTTCAGCAATTGTTTGAAGGATAGTGTTGGTATAATTGGCTTGTTGATGAACCTTTTTGAGGTCATCTAGTTTGACTACCTCACTCCCTTCCCGGCCTTTGCGAAAAGGTGTCGCCAGAATGGTGTCACCTTTGTGCAGAAGCTTAAGATCATCTGCAGGGGGATGAACCGAGGAGACACTAGAACCATTTTGAAATATAAATCATTTTGGAATTTTGTAACACGGAGAACAATGGATAAGATTTCCTTGCAAAAACATTCTTGTAAGAAAATCAGGTAAAGAATTAGCATCTCCTTTGATAAATTGAATATCAAAATCAAATGCTGAAAGGATTGCTTGCCATCAGGCAAAAATTTGTTTGGAAACCAGATTTTTGACATTCCTTTGTAAAATTTTGAAGTTTTATTGAAATGTGCAGAGTAACAGGTAAAACTGATAGAAATGTAATACAAAGAACTTACAGAAAATGTTAAACTTGGAAATGTTGGAAACTTCGAAATGTAGAAGTACAAATGATAACTTAAAACTAGAAAGTGTTGTTTGAAGAAAGCTGAGGGAGGTTTAGAAAGCTTGAAGATGCTTTTTCTTCTTTTTTCCTCAGTCTCCCTTCTTCACTTGATGAGCGCTCCTTAAATAGAGATGGAAGAGAGCCCTTCATAATTGCAATTTTGTCTAGACATCAAAAGTAGATGCTCTTTGTCGGCCATCATGTACTGAAAAGGTGAGTCTTCTTTTTGTAAAGCAGATTCCTTTTGTCTTGGACACGTAATGAAAGATGAGTCATCATCCTTATCATTACACTGTTTGCTTTTTTGTGAGTGGGGTCACTATAGATGAACAATGTATTTTATCGAAAGCTGTAAAAGAAAAGATTCGTTAGTACGAATGGCCTTTACTTTTGCCAAGGGCCAAATGACCCTTGCAGGCTTTTTTGTATTATTTGGCTTTTGCATTTTGCCAAAGGTCGTGTGACCTTTGCCAGCCTTTGTTTTGATAATAGATTACTAGGAGAAATTACTGTATTTGAGGAGAAAGTCGCATTGTAGGCCATTTGTAGTAGGGACCAAACAGGATGCATCAAAATTAATTCCATATTTTAAAGGAATTAAAACGTGAGAATAAGTTTGGTCCATAGGGCAAATGTGGAGGTCAGGGAAGATTTTTGAGACGAACCGAAAAATCTGAGGCTCATAAGCGGTCCAATATTCAAAAAGTTGATTGAAGTATTTGCAGGTTTTTACGTAGCCTGTTGGCAAAATAATGAGTACTGGGTGATGATTAAGGTCTTCAAGGAGAGCTCTATAGGCCTTAATAATTTTGAGATATTGGTAAAAGGGAAGTTCCTTATTGACCAACCATTCATTGTAATCAATAAAAATGGCATATTCATTGTATCGAGGACCACAGAATGATGTGTAGAATAGTTCATAATCACGGAGATGAAACAGGAGAAGTTCATGTGGATAATTGTTGAGAGGGAAAGGATCATTAATGTGTGAATTTATGTGTGAGGCATGAGAATGGATGATGGGAGGATCATTGAAAGGTGGGAAACTTTTGTCAAGAGAAGAGAAAATAATGGTAGGAAGAATTGAAGGATCATCCATCATTTGTATTGCTTTTCCTTTGCTGTTGCTGGATGAGCTCATCTTTGAAGCCTGCAAAGGGAATTGTGTAACAATTTTCCCTGTAAGAATTCTCTTGTAAGGAAATCAGGTAAAGAATTAGCATCTCCTTTGATAAATTCAATATCAAAATCAAATGCTGAAAGGATTGCTTGCCAACGGGCAAAGATTTGTTTTGAAACCAGATTTTTGACATCCTTTTGTAAAATCTCTTTTGCAGATTTGCAATCTATCCTAAGAAGAAATTTTTTGAAATACAAATCATCTTGAAATTTTGTAACACAGAGAACAATGAATAAAATTTCTTTTTTAATAGTGGAGTAGTTTTTTTGTGTACCAGTCCATAAACCTGAATGATATCTAACTAATTGTTCTTGAGTATTTGATGATAATTTTTGTTTCAAAATGCCACCATATCCTATGTCAGATGCATCAGTTTCTACAATCATATATGCAGAGGGATTTGGAATATGCAGACATGGTAGGGACTTAATGCGTTCCTTAATTTGTTTAACAATGGCAGTGTGCATATGTGACCAAGGCTGAGGCTTTTTGTTAAGCCTTTCATAAAGGGGGGCGCATAAATGTTTTAAATAAGGAAAGAAATCTGATACGTAATTAAGACATCCTAGGAAACGCTGTAATTGGGTTTTATCCTTGATTTCATCAGGAAATTTGTCAGCAAAGGCTAAGGATCTTTGAATAGGCTTAATAGTACCTTGATAAATATCATGCCCTAAAAACCAAATTTTTGTTTGGAATGAAATCATTTTGGATGCAGAGAGAGCTAAACCATTTTTTTCAATGATGCGAAGAAAATGTTGCAGATGTTTAAAATGTTGATCAATGGATTCTGAAAATACCAAAACATCGTCTATATAAACGATAATGTAAGTTGTAAACGGTGTAAAAATGTCATTCATTATATTTTGAAATTCGGAGGGGGCATTTTTAAGACCAAATGGCATCACATTCCATTCGTAATGTCCAAAGGGAACAGTAAAAGCAGTTTTGTATCTGTCTTTTTCTCTGATTTGGATTTGCCAGAAGCCAGACTTCATGTCAAACTTAGAAAATAATTTGGCAGTATGAAGTCGATTTAGCAAATCTCTCTTGTTAGGAATAGGATAGCGAATCCATCGTAAAACTTTGTTTAAAGGTTTGTAATTAATAACTAGGCGAGGAACTCCTCGTTCCTTTTCAGCAGCCTTGTTGACATAAAAGGCTGCACAACTCCAAGGAGATTTTGAAGGTCTAATTAATTTTTTGTCGAGTAAAGTCTGAATTTCTTTTTTGCAATGTTCAAGCAGTTCAAAATTCATTTGAGTGGGACGAGCCTTGGTAGGAATATTCCTTTCATTGAACCCAGGCTCATAAGGTAAAGAAATGACATGTTGCTTCCTTTCCCAGAAGGCATTGGGAAGATCAGCACATACCTTTTCTTTGAAAACCTTTTCAAGATCAGAAATTTTTAATTGTAAAGAGGGGTTGAGTAATTGTTCGTCTATTTTTTTGTAGGAAATTTCTTCCTGAAGGTAAGAAAATTGATTCTGCTGTGACTGAAGACAATTGATTTGTTGAAAAATTGAAGAGGATTGTAGTTCCATAACCGTCTTTTGGTGAGTGGAGGTTAGGAAATGAAATGTAATAGGATTTCCTAAAACCTTTGTACGAATACCACTCTCCGAAACAGTAAAGGGGTAAATTTGTGTTAGAAAAGGAGTACCTAAAATCAAATCATTTGTAATATTGCAAATAACAAGAAATATATTTTTGAAACAGTAATTGTGATTACGAATATAACCTTTTTCTAATTTGTAACGAATATGTAAGGGATCGCCACTAGCACTGACAAGCTGTTCATTTGAACGCTCACAGTACTTAGTAGGAACAACTCCTTCTCTAAGACAATTTTGATCTGCTCCACTGTCAATTAGAGCGATGACATTCATAGAGAAGTCATCAACAACTAAGTTGACTATAGAGTACCATTTTTGAAAGGTAATACGGGATATTGTTTGTAAAAATTGAGTTTGAGGAATATCAACTTCTGATATTTCTGAGGAATGTAAATCAGGAGGAGGAAGAGGAGGATTTGCTTTTAGAGATTCCAGCATTGATATTTTTGCATCAATCTCTAAATCTTTTGTTTTGAGAAGGACGACATCTGATTTGAGGATACGAACTTGACTTTTGAGTTCGTTAAGCTCAGTTTGTAATTGTTTTGTAGTGACGGGTTGGAAAGGATTTGGAATAGGATAATTCTCAAAGATTTGATTGAAGGATGAAGAAGGTCCAAAATCGAATTTTGGTTTATCTTCTTCTTCAAGGATTAAATCTTTGAGGCGCTGAAGATAATCCTTTTTGACATCTAAGTCAGGGATTTGTCCTATTAACTCAATAAGGAATTCCTTTTTGGATTTGGAGGAAATGACATTAAGAGTCTTAATTGGTGAAGACTCATATTCTGAATCATTACTGGATTCAGCATAGTAGTTGTCTTCACTTTCAGACCCAGTGGGTTCCTTAATGAGGAGTGCCAGAAGTTTTTGTTTGAGTTCTGGATCTTCTGAAAACAACTCATTTATCTTTTGTTCTGTTTTGCATTGAGGAGCCTTGTGGCCTACTTTGCCACATTTGTAACAAACAATGGGCTTTTGGTCCTCAACAGACCTTTTCTTCTTTGAAACTGGTTTGGTTTCTTTTTTGACAAAAGGTTTGGATTGAGCAAAGGGCTGTCTTGGTTTGGGCTTTTGTTTCTTCTGGGCCTTTTTACGGGCCGTAGAAGGAGCCATAATCTTTGTAATTCCAAAGGCTTTACAGAACGTACCCATCTCCTTTCTAGATTGGGCTCGCTCATTCCCATATTTGGATTGAAGCTTAATCTCATTACAAAGACTTAAAGCTTCAGTTTTGACGATACCAAATAATTGACCAAATGTTAATAATCCAAACGGGATGTCTTTTGTGCCAAAATTCTGTCGAAGTTTATTGAGGATTCTTTCACCAAATAAATTTGGTAATCCTGCAATAAATCTTTCTTTCCAGAAATCTTGGGTATTGTCTTCCCGTTTAAGAACATTTGTAAGAAAGACATCCTTATACCATCTATAATCTGTCAAGGAAGGACATCTTAAATTGATGAGAATTGTTTTAGCAACGGCTTGCTCTTCTTTTGGGTTACTAAGGAAATGAAGAGTAATTGTATGCAAAAGAGTTTGCACACAATCATCTTATTCTTCTTCAAGTCCTGTGGTAGGATTCCTTACGATCTTTTTGTGCGTTAGGATGGATTGTCTTTGTTCTGTGGTAAAGGTATTATCCCACCAAGACTTAAGTTGTCTTGTAAAACCTATTACTAGGGCAACTGCTATGTTAGCATCACTATGACCCTGTGTCGATTACTCGATCCCAAATAGGTCAATATTCAATTTAATAAACCTCGAAACTAATTCTAAGGCTAACAACCTACTCGCACTCGGGAAACGGCTAAATATATCGAATAACGATTAAATTAAACTATCGATATAATTTAACAGCACAAATAGCACGAAGTAACTTTAAAATCAATACAACAACAACAACAACAAAAACACCTCTCAGTGTGGGTCCTGCTTTCGCGGGGTCTGGGGAGATCCAGCTTTAGGCAACGTTGCCCCTACCGGCATTCCTACCCGTAGAGGGGTTGATCCAAGAGGCCCACAAAAAAAGGATTTTGTGAAAAAAGCTTTTGCGAAAACATTAAAGGTTTACATATCCAAGAATGACCACGATATAAAAAGGCAAGTGGCTGGAGCTATATAGTGTAATAACAATCTATCAGAGGAAGGTGACATACCTTTGCAGCCTGCAGGTAAGCAAAACGATGACTCCTGCCAGAAGGAAGTACTACCTGCAAATAAACAAGCCATGCGAAAAGAACCACTACCAGCACTAAGCCCCTGCTTCCAACGACAGCTACGGGGTAGGCTCCCTACGATCTAAGATCCTAATCCTATCCCGCCAAAGCTTCCTATCCTGAGTCAGGTCCTCCGTCAAACCGACAACTTTCAAGTCCTCACTAATCACCTCTTCCAAACTCTTCCTAGGTCATCCCATCCCTGTTTTACCTTCGGGGATGCTGATTATCTCACATCTCCTCACTGGAGCCTCCACACTCCTCCTTTTCAGATGACCAAACCATCGAAGTCTCGTTTCTCTCATCTTATCTTCGATGAGAGCTACTTTAACTAAGTCCCGGATAACTCCATTCCTAATTCTGCCTATTCTCGAATATCCACACATCCACCGAATCATCCTCATCTCTACTACCATCAACCTTTGAACCTGCGTCTTTCTTAAAGGCCAACATTCCGATCCATAAAGAACAACCAGTCTAACTACCATGCGATAGACTTTGCCTTTCAAACCTAGGGGCACCCTCTTATCACACAGCACACCTGAGGCATACTTCTATTTTTGCCAGCCCACTTTAAAATCAATCGTAGCATTAATAATTCTTTTTTAATAAAATTATCGCTCACATAAGCACATCGATACTAATTTAACTCATATGGTTAATAAAAATGTGAATTTTATAACGTAGAGGGTAAGGCAGCCGACTTTACGTAAAATAAAGGAGGCGAGCCTTACACTCTTCCCCCCTTAAAAGAATTTCATCCTCGAGATTCTAAACCTAAGTTCGGTCCTTTTTAGAATGTACATACACAACTACGATCTACGTGGTTGATTTGCAAGAGGTTTCATTTAGCAGACAGAACTTCATTTTTTTAATCAAAAGAAAAAGCTTATGGTATCCAGTCTCCTCCTCGCCAATCTTCTTGAAGCGTCTACTTACTCTATTTAGGCACCGAGGGCAAATCACACTGAAGAGGGGCAAATGAGTTGGCATGGAAATCATATTGAGTCTGTTTGGAAAATGAATATAGATTTTCAATAATCTAAACTTAATTCGCATGGCTAGCAACAACTCTATGCATATGCACTTATAAGTAGGCATCTAAAGGCATGACAATCGGGACGATGACATCTCAATGTTATACACTAGTACTCTCATTCTAAAACATGAATTCAGTCACTTTTGGGATCACGATGATTATCATGAGACTCCTATAACACATTGAGAATAATAAGAGCGTCACATAGCACCACATAGCATTACTTGAGCATAATAACATCGCATAGCATCAGCATTTCAGCATTCTCAAGTCTATGAATTGGAAGTAACTTGCAATCGGCTAATATACATTTAGCAAGCAATTTTATAAAATGAAAGCATATGCGACCAGCATTTCTATGTTTTTATATCAATCACGAATAACTGTTAAACATTTCATTCATGGCAACTTAGACAGGGCATGCTAAAATTGTATGAAGGGGTTAAGTTAATCAGGGTTGTTCTAAAATATGAAGATATTAGGTCAATTTAAGGTTAAATCATTTACTACAAGGTTACCACGTCACACTAAGATAGCAGAGATACCAATTGCGTCATATTGGCAATAAAAGAGCTTGAAGTAGCATTCAAATTCACATTGACATCACGTAGGGTTTACAATAGAGCATTGAAAATCCGAAATCATGATTAACATGAACAAGCATAATCATGTCGGTAAGAACAACTTGGAGAAGGAAATGCTCAGGCAGGTATATAAGTCGATGATTTCAATGGTGGGCAGTCTTTCCCTAGGGTTCTTACCTTGGGCTTATCGTCTCTGAAGTCATAGATTCATAGAAATGAATGGTTATGGCCCTAGATGAGTCCTGGGTCTATGGCTTATAGGCCTACATGCTTCCACTGCGCTACTCGGATCAAACATACAAGGGCAAGAATGTGTGAATGTAGGTTACGAAGGTCGTCTCATCATGCTTTAATATATGTGTATGCAGTTATTGAACTATTACGTGGAATCATAGAATTCACGGAATGCACACGACAAGTCAAAGGTTATGCCATGTTATGAATCACCAAACTTGGATAATCTGAATAATCAAGTCACATACCAACCCGACTCAAGTCAAGCTCTTTCACTAGCATACAAAATCGAAGCATTTCAAAACTGAGTTACTTAACCAGGGGGTTTTCATTTCATAGCAAGGCAATAGAAACATCACACAGCATCACTTGGCGTTATAAGAAATCCTTAAGACATGCAGACTCACGATGTCGTCACATAGAAAGAACACTAGAATTGTATATACACGTACAATCCCCCTTTGCAACCTGTGGTTAATGGCTTGCCCTAAATACTATTCAATTTAGGAAGGATTGGTGTCCAGCTGCTAGGGTTGTTTGAGTATGGTTGACATTACTGATCTTATAGGTACGCATTGAGGTCTTATGAGGTACCCCCATCCCAAAGGTGATCATAGGAGTCTCATTGTAAGTCGCTTGCCTTAGTAAGGATCATTTACCATGTACAATTCCAAAGTCTGCTAGGTTTTTCCTCGCTTTCGCTTTCTAGGTGTATTACGGTTCGTTCGAGCCAAAACATCGTCGCCTCATTTATGAATAACAATCCGTATAATAGAATGCAAGTAATGCGCGGTTTAGGCAACAATGGCAAGAAAGGGGAACAGTAGGTATTCTTACGCAATGTTTAACGAAATCCTATGACTAGCATTTAGTTTTTCAAGCATGCATGCGAAATATCCCCTAATTTCACTCAGGCAATTCAAAATTCACAACAGCAAGGTATGATTTAGTAGGATTATCAATCATGGCAACTAATTTCCCATCATTCCTTTCCTAGCCCATTACGAAGGATTTTTATCGTCATACACATCTTAGCACATACGCATTTATGAGTAACATTTGATGCACATAAGGGCGCGTATTTGTGAATCTAAACTCCCTTATCATCACTAAGGGAAAGCTAATCCTTTGGTGTAAGATAAACTTGGCTCGACAGTTAAAACGGCATTAACATCTCAAAATCTTGAGTTTCAAAGGATGAAAAATAGCTTATCTATTTCGAATCTCTTTATTTTTAATAAAAGGATGATTAACTGCTTCTTGCTCTCTCTCTACCAACCTTCGAGTACGTCCGCTCACTCCACTATGGGGCCCGAGGAGCAAATCGTATTTCAGGGGCAAAGGTGAACTTAGAGAGAGATTTTCAATCGTTCAACTTTAAATCAATGTGCTTGAACTATTGATCGTCATATCAGAGCGCACGAAGAAAACATTTACCACTCAAAACATCACTTAGCTCACACAAGAACACAGAAATGAATTGGGCTTACATCCTAACACATGACTTACATACATCCGATTGGTTTAACCGGATCGCCTAAAAGTCAATCAATGAAGTCAATTAGCACGTTAGGAACATATCGCACCAATGAAGTCAACGTCACCTGAAGGTGTGGGGAGAGCTATTAGACTCCTATACTAACGCACAACTCACCACTTTTACTCAATCGGCCTTTCGCGCCATACATAACTCGTTAAGTGCAGCAACGATCATACAAAGCTCACATTTGCACACAAAGCACGACATATGTCACATTATCACAATATGTTTCTAGGTGACTATATGAGATGCAAGACTTAGGTCGCGGCCTATGTTCACAGGACCATGCTCTGATACCATCAATGTAACATCCCCAGCCCCTAGGGCCAGGAGCGTTACATTTTCTTAACTTCTTACTTAAAATTTTGGGGCGAAGCGGACACAGTTTCCCCTAAAAGCTAACCGTTTCCAGGCTAAAAGCCTTATAACAAACCCCTGCAAATCAATAGAAGCATAAAACATTTAAAAGAAGCTCAACGGCTACACGCCGGAGTTCATAACCCAACGAGCCATTCACTCAGAGTACACCAAACAGAATAGTTTATTAATAAAGAATAAATGAAAGATACAGCTCAATGATTCACACAACCGTAGTATTGGAATTTACATCTCAAAACATAACTAACTTTAACCAAGAAGACATCTAACTAATTAGATGGTTGGGTCACACAGCCATACAGAGCGACCTTTATACAATATACATTACATGAACTAGAATGCTTGGTTTACATACATTTATAAACTAAGAATCCATTACATGACTTCATTAAAGACATAAGTAGGCACACATGACACCTTGCAAGCGAGAATAGACTCCATCTTAACATAACTGACTCAACTTGTTCCTGTCACAAAGAAAACCTAGGGGAAAAGGGCAAAGAGTAGTGGGATGAGCAACCACACGCTCAGTGAGTGTCCCCCGACCCCCATAAAACCAAAACCGTCGCAGGCAATAATGTCTTTAATAGTCACAAATCACGTATTCATACTTTACTATCATATTAGTCATTCATAAAACCCTTATGGAAGGATCATTAAACATAAACTTCATTTTAACCACTCAAACATATTTCTAGGTCCCTCAAAGACTATGTTCCTTTACTAACAAGCAGTTAAGCACGTAAGCAAGCATCAAGGGCTAAGCATAGGGATCTTTCTTTTTATAACATAACTTCTTGGCATTCCATTTTAACTATACATGAAACATCATTCATATGATGTGCACACAAGGTTATCTCTTTTCATAATCATACTTTTCTTGGCATTTCATTCATATGATATACGTAAGGCACGCACAAATGTCAAGTCTCATTCAAATATCATTCATAGGGTACGTATGAAACATGATCATAAGGCTTTCTTTTTCATGATCGTATCTTACTTAGCATCTCATTCATAAGTTATACTTGGAATGTTCACATAACGCTTTATTTTCATTAGCATACTTTACTTAGATCTCATTCATATGATATGCACAAGCATCTTTCTTTCTTCTTGTGAAAACACTTTACTTAGCCTTACTTGAAATGTCATTCACATCATTTATAAGAAAAGCACAAAACATGCACAGAAAACTTTTCTTCTTTTCCTGAAAACACTTTGCTTAGCCTCTTGAGGCCCATAAAAACTCTTTTCTTAGCTTCTTTGAGGCTTATTTTCATTAAAGGAAATCTCTTTCGCATTGGTCGCATAATGACCCTTATAAACTTTTCACATTTCATTCAACTGGCCTCTTAATGGCCCTTGAAAATTTCTTTCTTCTAAAATAATTAAAATGGCAAAATGCCAACTGTTTTTCTTTGCTTATTAGGAAAATACATCTGGCATAAGATCATTACAGGGTGCTGATTGGGTGAGATCTATTCTCAACCCCATAGAACGCTCACGCTTAAGCTCTTACTCCCGGGACGACTACATATAACATATCGGACCATTACCTTCATCAGGGTCTTCTAGGGTCTCCTAGTACTAGGACTTATATCCTAGGCTAACATCATTCATAACATATTTTCCGAAGCACTTTATCTTAGCCCATTGAAAGAGTATGGGCCATAACGGCTAATAATTTTGCTGTCTCTCACAGCCAAATCCTTTTTCATGCATCGCACTTTTTTTAAAATCAAATTCTCTAGGGATTCCCCGTTAAAGCAAGTTCACTCCCAAAACGAAGTTCGTATAGCTAAAATAGGCCATTGATTGTCAATAGTCATGGCTACTGTTGTTTTGAAACAGGAGAAACATCCTTTTTCAAAACAACACCTTCACACGCATAATGCATCTTAATAACATAAAGGGGGAGGGATTTGTACATAATACATTTAAGCACTTTATCATCATTTCAACAACACAATGAGCCATATGCGGCCTCATAATCCACACGATTGTGGTAATCACAACCCAGACTCCCTCCTCACATAGCAACCGACCACAGGTCCTGGAACCACTTATAGTTCGAGCTCAAACCATCCAACTACCATCTCGGTTTCAATTTCACAATCTAGTATCCTAATCATTATGATATACTAAAAAGCGATACATAAACTTGCGTATCTTACCAATACTTAACTTACCGAACAAGCAAATAACAATTAGCAGTGCGCTGCAACCAACGGTTATAACCATACATACGTATATATAGACATTCATACGACCTCAATTTGAAATGAATGCTTAGTAAGCTAAGTTAAACTAACTAAGCATGAAACACAATTACCTTCTTGTATTGCAGTTAAGGTGCATAAACATGCTCAGTTCGTCATTCAAATGTTATTTCCAAAGCTATTTCATAAGCATAATTCAACTAAATAGACAAGTACCGATTTGAGGCATTCATTCATTGTTTCGAACTTACATTTCAAGCCTAATTAAGCAATTTAAACATAATGCGATTCTAGACATTCATTTATTACATCAAAGTCATTAAT